>VUQH01001295.1:18861-60161 GCA_015106775.1 Etroplus canarensis
TCTCTGTTTCTCTAGGCTTTAGGGTCAAGTCTCTTCCAAAGTATGTTTGGTTGTCTGTGTGTGACACTGATGTAAAATCTATTGATAAAAACAATAAGCAGTGAAACATATGTGAATTAAGTGGTCATGTATACATGCAGTGTTTGTGTGCGTCCTTGCTAGTGCTGAGGGGGAGAATGAACAGCTAAAATAACACTGTGCTGCATGTGTGAGGCCCTTCTTTATCTGAATGAATGACCAGCGTTCTAAACCCTGTGCTCTCCACCTCTGTCTGGAGGGAAGGAAGTGCCTGGGCTTATCCAAGGCACATGTGTCACTCTGATAACTGCGATCCCCGTCAGGCCTAAGGACCTCAAACAAACACCAACCAACTGCGTATCTGTGGAATTCACATCAGCTTTTTAGAAGGAATGATCACTGGACACTGAAGCAATGCAGAAATGCTGTGATAACGCCTGTTTATTTTGTTTGATGATGTGATCGCAATTACAAAGTCCCCACCTTTTATGTACCTGAGGAATGCATACGGGGGGAAAAAATTGCTACTGCAACAGGGTTCCACATACTGTATCAATAGCTCTGCTTCTCACAAGTCAAATAAAATATCCAGTTTTGTTTATTCAATTATTTGTTAAAAAAACCAACCACACACAGAATCAAACTATTCGAATATCACATGATGCCCCCTGACCCCTACTGGACCTAAGCATCTGGGAATTTTTTAAGCTACAACTGTTAGGCTAGCACAATATGTGGCTAGTCTATTTTTACTGTTGACTGTTATTTACA
The DNA here is from genome assembly GCA_015106775.1 of Etroplus canarensis. NCBI lineage: Eukaryota > Metazoa > Chordata > Actinopteri > Cichliformes > Cichlidae > Etroplus > Etroplus canarensis. The sequence continues at coordinate 19,651 of VUQH01001295.1, forward strand.
AATATAAAAAAAACCAATCTGAACCATTTATGAGAACAAAAGAATTAAGAGTTTTCGCTTACATATTCAGTTATTATCAAATTTAGAATATTTGTTGACAGCTCTGGTGTGCATCATACAGTAGTTTGGTTGTGTCTCATTTACTTAATGGCTGAAAAGACTTCACACTCTAGGTGTTGAATCTTTTCTCCTTTAATTTGAAAATCTATTTTTTTATTGCATATCATCAACTTTTGCTTATGTTAGTTTTGGGTCAGTTCCACTAACTGGAAGGATTACTAATCACTATTCATTTGGTTACAGTCATGTGAAAACGAGAGTTTTCACAAGATCCTGGGAAAAGCTAAGTAAACTCTTAATTCTTCCACAGGAATTAAGAGGGTAAGTAGTAGCCAGGTACCGCTAATCAAATTAACTGATCATCAGCCAGTGTGACCAACTCTGTAAAAGCAGATGTTTTGGTACCCAGCATATGAGCACAAACACCTCATGCCAACTGACAAGCAGTGGTGGCAGAGGGGTGATGATTCAAACTTGTATTGCAGGCACGTGACCTGGACACCTTGCGGTCACTGAGTCGCTCTGTATGTCAGAATCAGAATCAGAATACTTCATTAATCCCAGGAGGGAAATTATAATACCAGGGTATTCTAGAGTCAACTGTGAAGCCATCTATTCAATAGCTAAAGCCTGGCTGAAACTGAATCATTAAAACAAGACAGTGAGCTCAAGCACACCAGCAAATCTACAACGGCCCACTCAAAGTTCAGACTTTAACCCAATTTAAATGCTGTGGTTGGACCTTAAGAGAGCTGTGCATGAACAAGTGCCTTTAAACCTCAATGATCCTAAGCAAAAATTCATCCATGAGATGGGAGACTGATACAGTCACACATAAAAATGATTACTTAAAACAACTTCAAAGAAAATGATAACTTGTTGCTGCTAAAGGAGGTTCAACAAGCTACTGAATTATGGGATGTACTTAGTTCTCAGGACCGCATAGAGTTGTGTGAAAACTTTCTTTTCGCAGACTGTATATTAACAACTTGTACATGTTGCAATTTTTGGATGCTCTAAGCTGAATAAAGAAAATAGGATTTTCTAAATGCAGCCTGTATTTTATGACTCAGAAATAAAATGTATTCACTGCAGTGCATAAAAATACTGGACATTTCAACATAACATTTTTAAATATTAAAGAGTAAATAGTTCTTTTTCGAAACATGCCTTGAGTGAAACTTGATTATTTGAATGTGATTTTGAAAAGGAGACTAAGCTCATAATTCATAGAATAGCTTTACCTGACTACATATCAGTCAGGGATGTATGTTTTAAAGACCAACGGAAGTAACAAAGTTGGTGGTACAGTGTGTTACCTGTCTCGCCATGTCTGTCTTTGCTGGTGTCTGTCTGTCAAAGCAGACAGCAGGGTTTCTGCCATCTCCCTCCTTCCCTCCCCTTCTTGGCCTTCCTCCTCCACTGTAGCCAGGAAGAGCATAGTCTGAAAAATAGAAGCAAAAGTGGAAAATAGGTGGATCGAATAGAGCTGAATGGAAATATGTGAAAACTTCAGTAGAAAGTGGCCCACTGTAAAAACACCATTAAATGTGCCTGAAATGATAGTGGATGTTTGAACCCCATTAGAACCTAGAATGAGACACTTCACAACTATTTGGCTTGATGAAATCTTACCGTAAATACTAAACAGCACAGAATCGAGTGGAAAGATAACTTTAAGTGAATCCTTGAGCTATTATCCTCAGTTTAGAAATTACACAGCTCTGAGCCAAGACTCAATTATACCATCCCTAGGACGACAGCATACAGTAAGTCTAGTATAAAGTCAGTTTCACATCAGAGGATGGGCAAATTACACCCAATATTAGAGTGTGAGTCAATTAATCACGTCCTGCACAGCACAGTGTAATGTGTGAGTATCCCCCTGTTGAACATGAATTACAGGCCGGCTTAAAGTGTGACGTGGCACATCAGTGCTAATCGGAGACATCCCCGCAAACCTTCGCCTCCAAGTCCTCCGCAGCCTCTAAGCTGGTTGAGAAGGAGTCAAATGAAAAAGGATCTGGCAGCCCAAATTAAATGCAGTGCTGTCAGCCACACTCAAATCCCTCTTTCCCCCTCACCATCTCCCTCTTCTTTTCTACCCTTCACAGACTCTCTCCCTCTCTGAATATCCTTAAATGTCTCCCCCCTCCTTTGCCAAGCCTCTGAGAAGTGATGGATCTGTAACTCTGACTGACTCTGACGCCTTGTTAAGAACAGTCTCTTCCTGTCACATCCACCAGTCAAGCACGTTCATTTCTTCCCATTAACAGTCACTCGCTTCCCCAGTCATCCAACCTTCTTTTCAAAAAACCCACTATGTAAGGGAACCTTCATTTCTTCTCCTCTCCCTGTTTTTTAATCCCTTTCTGACAATACACCTGTCTGTCTTAATTCATGTGAAGATAGGTTTGATTGTCTGTGTGTGTGTGTGTGCGCGCGTGTTTCCAAAGGAGAGGAGTAATATGCTTACTTTCTCTACACCACACAGGACAGGTGTCAAAACATGTGGCAGTGTATGACTGATTATACCTGACTCAGAGGAGACACCAAAGATTAAGGTGACCAGGAGGAGGCAGGGCCGGCTGTACTCCCTATGGAAACTGTGCCTTTCAGTTTGGATCAAACCCTGTCCTCCCAGGATGAGTGACAGGCTAAGAAAGTGCCAGAAAGTGCATTCAGACTGTATCACCATCTCAGCTGGTAGACATCATATTGCCATGCTGGCTGTGTAGCACAGTTCCAATGTTTCAAGCACAACACCGAAGTGATTTTCAGTTGATCTGAAACCTACTCTAATGTGCTCCTAAGCTTGCTTCAAGGCTACTTGTTTCCCAAAGCTGGCTTTGGATCAAAACAAATGACAGGAAAGAGAAGACCACAGAGTCAATCAAAATTATTCAACCTAAATGAATGAATGAATGAATGAATGACAACCATTTCAATTAATCAATCGACTTTCCTAATCACGTAATCAATTCAGGGTTAAGGTGGGTTGGAGCCCATCCCAGCAGTCACAAAGCGAGAGACAGGGTACACCCTGGACAGGTCACCGGTCCATCACAACCACATCATTTACAAAATGTGAAATTATGTGGGATACACAATTAACACTTCACTTAAACAAACTATGCTTTGTGTGTGTACACCCAATGCTGCTGTTTGTTCTCTGCTAATTTTTGTGAGTAAAGTTGTGCCTCTTCAAATTTAAATGTGTGTTAGCAAGCCTCTTCCCCACGAACATGTGTGAATGTCTGTTTGCATGCCTGAATGTGTGCATGCATGATCTTGTGTTTAGAAGACCCAGCGCTGAGAGAGGCCTTCAGGTTTAGCCCCAGGCTGATCCCCAGGCCATTCAGACACCCTACTGGTTGTTTACTGGTCAAGCCCGACCACAGTCAGCCTCATCCCGATCACAATCCTTTATCTCTGGGCCTGTGTTAGCACCAAATCAGCCCCCTCTTTCCTTATATTTACCCCTTGATGACAGTAGCTGTCCTCAACCTCCACTCTCAGCCCGATGCTGACTACAGATGTCCCCTTGACCCAGGGCACATCATGAGGTGAATAAGAGGACAAGAAGTACTTGGGTACTCCTTTCTGAGGTCCCCAGACCCCAAATTCAACCCTGTCTATTTTACTAAAGTTAGGCATAAATATTTCCGGGCCTGTGCAGAGGTGGAGAAGGTAAACAAACATGCAGCCAGGCTGAAGTGATATTTTGGTTAGTGGAGAGCTGGAGTGATGATAGCGTTCCAAGCGAAGGCTGGCTGGAGGGCAGCCTGGGGCGGCTCACTAACACCTCGAGCCAGGACTGTATCTTAACACCAACAAGCATCTGTCTATTCTATCACATAACAACATGTCACTCATTCAACACAGAAAAATACAACGGGATGATTGTTGCAAATAGAGCAATATGATTTAGACCCTATATAACTCTACGAAAGCGCTGTCACTGGTCACATAATAGCTATGAAGCTGAAAAGCAGGAAGGTTAAAAAAAAAAGATGCATGCAGAACTGAAAGTTTGCACTCCATAAAACAGAGCTACTAGCTGACCACCAGAGTGTCTGAGAAACTCTTAACACCCAATGAAAATGCCTTAGCTGACTTTAGACCAGGACTTTCAGGAGACCCAAAGTACTCTTAAGCGCACTGGCACTCTCTTATAGGGAACCTTTTACGTCTGCAGGCCACAAATGCTTCAATCCCAGAACGAGCTCCCTTATTAACTAGTTTAATAGACAGGGTGAATTCTAGACTAGAACAGACCATCCAAGTGATGAATGGTTACCTAAAAAAGGAAGGAGGTAAACAAACTCACCAGTAACACCAAACATTCCAGCGTTTTGGCTGGTGGCTGGTGTTAATTTGCCGCCACGGTTCCTCCCCTCCTAAGTGCACCTCTGTCTGTCACACTGGCAACCTCCACGTCTGTCTCCCTTCCACTAGCATGTGTAGCAGCCAAGCAACAGGCCAGCAGACTCCCCTGTGTTTCTGTTTGCCAACATCTGTCTGTGCCCATATGGAGGCAAGAACGGAGCTAACTAGTAATTGTGTTTGTGACTGTCGAGCCATCACCGGGCACTTTAAATCAGAGTATAATGCATGCAGCAAGTGAAAGATCAACAAGATCAGGCCTTTAGTAAAAAGTATTTCCACAATGAAAAAATTGATTTTTATATTGAGAGACCTGTATTTGAATACTTCACATGAACATTCTGAAAATAATTTTTAAAAAGCCTGATTAACCCTTGAAAATGATGCCAGGTGGATATGGCTGAGAATCATACTAATACTGTATGAAGGACAGAGATCTACTTTTTCAGACACAAGTAATAACATTATATCATTATATGTCAACATTTACATGATCAGTTTTGCACTGTATCAACATTTCTCCCTCTTGCAGCCCTATTTCTGTGTTTGTTATGTGTTGATGTGTTTTGTTCTACTCTCTGTCGTCTGTGTTCCTCCAGGCATTGCCCCTGTTTCTAAAAAGCTGTTTCTTTTTTCAATGGGAGTTTCTCTTGTAAGCATCATCAGTTATTCAAAAAACACATTTCCGTTTTCCTCGGTTGTTTAATTTTATTGTCCGCCTTCCCACCCCCAGTCCACTGGACCATTCAGGGGTATAGCACTCCTTAACTTCACTTCCTCTTGCCCACCTGCATGGCTAACACATTAGCAAGATATCTTAAGTTTTAAGTTTAACCCTTTTCGCCACATCTCCAGACACTCCATGGACTTTTGCTGTTCAAGCTCTGACACCTGATTTCATAGGCTTTGGGAGTGAGAGCTTGGCAGACTCTTAGCTGCCTTCATCTCCCTCCCCACACTAATACAAGAAACTAATATCACTCTGACCGCTGGTGGAAAAAGGCATCGAGCACCTTGCTCACTGTAATGGATAGCTTCTGCTCACAGATTTATACAACTGGGGAGCTGTGATCCTGCCAGGGTTCGTTCCAGTCTGAACAAGGGATCTGTGTGTGTTTGCTGCACGCCACCGGCAAGTTACTTTACACAATTTTTTTTCTTTTCTTTTTTTTTTCTTTTGGGGGGGGGGGACTCTCCACCGGTGGAAAAATTATATTAGCCCAGGAAGAAATAAGCCCAGACCACATTCAGTTTTCTGTGACATCACACTCAAAGTCATAAAAACTGTGAGTGTGAGAGTGTATGTGCATGTTTTTTTTCTTGCCTTTCGCTTGCTGTCACATGATTACAGATGGCTCGAAATTGAGGCGTATCTGAAATGAAATTTGCTCAGTTTCCATTACGTAAGATTGGTTGAGTGTGTGTGTGTGTGTGTGTGAGATAGAGAGAGAGTGGAGTGAAGGGTGTCCACACTGCTGATCAGGGTTGCCTTCCAGACTGTGAAGCTCTACAACCTTTGACTAATCTTAGGAAACAGTGAATAAAATGAGAGAAGAAAGTTTTATGAAAGTGTTCTGTCAAGGATAATTCAAGCAAGCCATTTGTTTGTATGTTTACGTGTCTTTTTTAATTATCTGAACAACTCTGAACTTTTCTTACAATTGAAATGTACAGACCAGCGAATTCAGGGGACCTTTAAAAAAAGGTTTCTCAGAACATCTCTTTGAATTTACTCCCAATAAATCTTTTTATACCCTTTTGCAACCCATAACAATAAAGAGACTGATAAATTGCGCAGTTTGATATATATACTGTATACATTACTACCAAGATTTATTTGCTATATTTGGCAAGGTCTCTAAACATTCTATTCAAGCCCTGGCTAGAATTATTTTTTTGATAAAACTAGATATTTCCAGTTTCTTCAAAGTTTGTGTATGTGTGTACACGCTGGTGTGTTCTCGCAATCTCCGTGGTAACAGAAACCCAGGCCTTTCTGCCAGGTTGACCCTTGCAAGGTCGCAGCTACCATCAATTATGGCAGCCAGTAAAATGGGCTTTGCTACACACAGCAGATTATATGGAGTGTAAAACATTAGAAAAATGTGTCTGAAACATCAGAGTAGCATGTTTGAAGTGACAAAGGGTTAGTGGGAATAGAGACGGTCCCAAAAAGGGAAGACCCCTGACAAGTGGTTTTGTTTGAAGGCATTGTAACACACTCAAGTGGGCAGGGATGCTTTCTATGGCCCCCACGGCAGTCCATCTTCTAGACAGAATACAAGCAGGATGGAAGGACATATGCTTTGCACAGGGTCAAATGAAGCAGAACTCTCAGGCTTTTGTGGTGCTTTCTTTTGGTGGCAAGAAGAAAGGCAAATCTGTTGTCAAGTCGTAGTCCAATGGGCCCACAAATATCACATAAAAATTCACCGGCCTGTTTTTATGCAAGGCCTTTGTCTTTGTCCCATGATAAGGAGTGTCCGTCCAGTTGGCCTTAATGGCTAAACCACATAGTTCTTAGTCTGAATGAGCTCTCCAGCACGCTGGGGCAGGGGCTACACACGCACTTGTGAAAACAGTTCAGCGGCCTAGCTAGAATGCATAATCCATCCATCACGAGAAAGCTTTGAGAGGCGCTTTGACTAATTCAGGACAATGAAGACAGAGCTGGACAGAGATGTTTGCGATGAGCGTGACACTCAAGCACCTTCTGCTCTGTTGAAACCCCCTTTCTCGCTTTCAATATATGAAAGCTGAGTCTAGATTCTAGCTAGATAGCAGATTGTGATCAGCACCTCACTCTCCTGCCAGTAAAAAGCTTTTTGCTGACTGGGGCCAAAGCCAGCCTTTCTAAGCCCCGAAGTTACAGTGTTACACACAGCACCATACTTCAAGTCTTCAAAAATGCTAAACCAATAAAAAGGGTTTCCATCCATCTAGACATGCTCACATAGAGGAATTTTGTTTTAGAGGGGGATATGCCTGGAGGGGCTGAAATGTTCTAACAAAGTTCTGATTGAGTATGGGAAGTCTGAAGAGAAGTGATTCTTCAATTTTTGCATCTGCCTGAAACTAAACAGGGCTTTTTATATGTCCAGTCTGACATCAAATTTAAGTTACGGATAGAGGTATAGTGAAAGAATGACTGTACCTTAAGCACAACAGATTAAGATCTCCAAAATATAGCCCCCCTGCCATGAAATACAATTTACTTATTAAAGTCTATGAGGTCTGTACAGTGCAAGCCATGAAGAAAAGTTAGTTTTCAGACATCAGATCATTTTTCTAACTCATTAAGATAACGGGTAATCAATACATTTGCTGTTGTATCATTCTATGTCAATTCCTCGTACTGACAATTTAAAACTGAGTGCATTTAATGTGCTGATTGCCAGTCAAAATGCCTAAAACAGTTGTGTACCCCACAGCTATATAGTAACAGACAATGGCACACACATAAGTGGACTGCAGACTTGCATACTCTATAAGATTCTGTCTACTTCAATCTGGCAGGGACGTTGCAGACGCCGTAGGAGCTTTTACATTAACCAATTTATGTTCAACAAAGCCACCTATGCTCTTAAAAACTGTGGAGTACGTTGATATGATCTAATTAAGTAAAGGGAATTAAAAGTGCACCTATCGTGTTCCTAATTATTGCCATGAATCAAAATTCTATTTTACATTGTTTTTTTAAAAAGACATCAAAAAGCAATCAAGTTCAAACTTTTTTCTATGACATTTGTGTTTGCTTTTTGGTTGTATTTTTGGTTTAATCTTTCAACAAAGTAGCCCTTGCTGTTCAGCGGCCAACCATTATCACATGTGTTGTGTGTTGAACCTTTTGATCAGCATTTGAAAACAGCCCCAGAGGACTTTTTAAAAAAATCTGTTCTTTCAGATGCACTACCATCAGTTGGCAGTACTGAAAAAGTAAAAAAAAAAAAACTGCAGACTAGATCTAATATTTGTGTTTCCTGATTACTGCTGTGGTCATTTAAATATAAATAATACATTTTAAAAGTGGTAAACTTATAATACACAATGGTGTTATCTCTGGCTTTTGAAAAACAGATTTTTAAAAATAACTTGGGCATTTCGAAACACACCTGGTTTTTCTTTTTCACACAGTTACATAGTATACTTTCCCTCCCATTGTGTTATAAGTGTATGTGTATGTATGATTGCTCCTCACCCAGGGAGGCTGATTAGAGCGGCTAAAGGGTGTTTATGAGACTGTTAGCCAGGAGGAAATGCCGCCCTGCAGCTCTCGCCCAAATAAAAGAGCCATTTATTACATCCAACATGACCCTCTCATTACACACAAATAGGAATTAATGAGTGCTATATTGGGCACTCCCAGCAGAGCGAGGCAGTGCCCACTAAAGGACTAGCGTTAATTACACTGTCCTACATCTCACCCATTTAACACCACCCATCAGATCGCTCTATCTGCAAGGGAAGGATAGCAGGATGGAAGATTAGTACTACCTCAAAGGATGGCCAATCTGAGCTTTATGAATGTAAAACAGGATTGGTATTTAAATCACAAAAAGAGCTACCTATTATCACCTGTAAGCGTTCAGGCTGTTTATTAGAACAGCTCATGTTTTCTCTACTAGGCTATCCTATTCAAATTGAACATGCCAGTTTTTGAAAGGTGCAGGGCCAAAAACTTCCCAAAACGCTCCCGGGACTTGCACTTCCTCCCATTTCAGATTCATTTTAATTTGCAAACTTAAATGTTTACCTTTATAACTCTCTTCCACAGACGCCTGAACAAGTCACAACCACCCTTCCTCGTTTCTTTTCACCGATCCATCCCTGAACCCCCCCACCTCAGCTCCCAAAAAAAATTATACAATTATCGTCAACAATCTTTTCACATATTTTCTCCTTTTCATTGCGTTTCTTCAAGCGCATCAGGCAATTTTACACTGTCTTCCCATCACAATCATATCATTCTCTCCACTCATTGTTTTCAAAAAGGGCTCCATGTACTTTAAAACCCAGACTGCTGCTCCAAACATTATGGCTGCTCCAGTGATTTTAAAGAATTTGTGAGGTACCACGGTATTAAATACTTGTTATTTTGCTGTACTAATTGCGCATTTAAACAAAGAAACTGATCATGGATTCATTTTTCACCACCTTAAATATCTTGCATCCACGCTCGCTCTAGAGATGAAAAAAATAATTTGGTATTATAGCATTATCTGACACTGCCATTATTTAGATCAATTCATATGATGTATGTACATCATATATCAGTTCCATCCCGTGATTTTTTAACCTCACTTGTGTGTAATTATAACGGATAACAGATTTCTCTTTTATAACCTAAAGAAGCCGTGTTCTATTTTTGTCCGTAGTTAGCTTCTGAGAAGGATTTATTTTTTATTGTTTGCTCTGAGGATCTATAGTTGGGGTGGGCTGTTTTCATTTTCATTAATTGGTTTCATTTATTGTTTCACGATGTGTGGGCGATATAAAGCCCCCCGAGACTGTGATTGGGGACTGTACAAATAAATGTGAAATGAATTTGAGCTGACGTGTAGATAAACAATAATAAGGATATCTACCACAGGACCTGATGAGGATCTAGATTCAGATTCAAATGATTTTATTAAGTGTGTTTGCACAGAGTTCCAAGTATGAAGACTCTATTTTTGTTCGTGCTGGCTTATAGAGCTCAGCACCACATTGGAATATGCGTACTGATATTTCCGAACACAAGATTGTACGAGCTCTATTCATATATTCAATAAGATTAATATTGTTCTAAAACTACATAAACTGAACAAGATTTTAAGTTTTTTTTCTTTGCTTTTGACAACTTAATGTGTTTTCTTATGTCTGTGCCAATATCTTTTACTAAACAATTTTGACACGATTGCCTGCGAGACTAAACAATTACACCTGGATCAAAGAACTGGAATAATTTTATGTCAAGTGCTAGTTAGCAGTGATGTCTCCAGTCAGCTATAAGAGGGCTGAGGTTTGCTATAAGATGTTCTGAAATCTCTCTTTCATCTTTTTATACTTTCTTCCCCATCGAGGCATTTTTCAACAAACACACAGTCCTTCCTTGAATCTTTCCCTCGCCCTCTCTCTCACTCTGTTGGTATGACACATGAAGCTGGGCCCTGCAGCCAACCCCACCGTCCGCACTGAATGCGATTAAGCTGAGCAGTGATTAATCTGGGCTGCCCCATAATTCCTCTTTACCACTTTAATGGATGTTATCTCCCCTCCTCTGAAGGCTTATCTTGCTGATCAGGGCCAAGGATGAAGAGAGGAAGAGGAGGGGGTGGCTATGAGCAGAGGGGGAGAAATCAAACCAAATCCATACAGAAGTAAGTAAATGAATAAGTAAGTAAATAAGTAAGTAAATAAATAAATGTGAGGATTGAGGGAGCTGCTAAGCGGATAAGGCAGATCAGTCTCAGTAAAGTGCTCATTTGTTTTCTAAGAAGACGAGACAAGCCGCCTTCAGAGCCACCTGATACACTAAAAACACTGTCAACATCACAATTCACAGACAAACAAAATAAATTATCCAAACTGCTGTCAATAAAACTCTACTTCCTCACTGTTAAGATGGGGTGTACGCCATACTGTAACTGACAGTCATCGGTACAACAGGAAAAAAATCATTGTTTCATTTGTGGTTTCCACATTGTGACATACAGTGAATAATACACATGTTCTTTTAAGGCATTCCAATTTCAGTCCTCCACATCCTGAGCACAAGTTTACACAGGTCAGTTGTATGACTGAAAAGGCAATACCTCTTCCCACCTCAACTACGATGAACTACCTATATCTCATTATTGAGAAATAATTATGTATATACAAGAGGAAACATTATAATCAGTTAGTTCACGAGCACACACAAATTCACTATTAAACACTAAGAACTTTGACAACCAAACCAACTGTGATTGGCAGCTCCATCTGGGCATTTTTTTGCACATCTGTGTGTGTGAATGTTTGAATAGGCCACTTCTATTCTTATATATAATATTCCAAATGACTATTGCAATAAATGAATGCAGCTTGAATGAAAAGTGAATAAGAATTTTAAAAATTCACATTAGTAGTCTCCATTACACACTGTTAACTGGAGAGTGCTTCTACAATAAACTTTGCCACAAAGCTGCTTTCAAACTTTGCTGAATGGACACCACTTACATACTTGCATGTATGTGTGTGTATATCAGTGTCTGTCCCAGTATTTTTGTCCTTTCATGTATTTGTTCATGTATATAAATGCAAGCCCAGTATGAGCCTAGCAAAAGACTGACAAGGTTAAACCTGTTCGAAGCTCTTTTTTCCCCCCCGCTTCAGCTTACAGCGATGCTGCAGTGAGATTCTGTCATAGACAAACCTCTGTGGGATTCCATTCAATACTAGTGTACATCTTTAGGTACAAAGCTGCGGGCTGCATTGGCTCCAGGTAACATAAACGCTCCCTTCAAGCCACCGCGTATCTGCCCATGAAAATTCTCTAAAGGGGTTTAAGCATTTACGCAGAAACACTATCAGGCACTGCCGAAAATTCAGCTTACCCTGTTGAATAGGGACTTCAAAGAGAATTGCAAATACCTTTGCACTGCTACATTTTCTCCCCACTCTCTTTCTCGCTCTCTCTCCATGTGTGTCTTCCTGCTTCTTTTCATTTTATATTTCTAAACACAAGCTGCTGCATGATGTAAAATGTATTATCAGTCATATATTTCCTCTTTAAATGAATAATAACAATAATCTCTGAGTAATTTCTTTTTTATGCAGCTCCGTTTAAATAGGGCAAAGCAAGCAAGCTAATATACAGCTGCAGGTAAACAACGCCATGCAATAATGAACGTGTGGATTAGGCCTCTAGTCTATGTTGTGCGATAAGGAAAAACAGCTGCTACTATCCAGGTAACAGCCCATATTGACTGTCAATGAAGGATAAACTACTGTGAAGCTGCACATTTACTTCCTTCATTCCCACTGTGGCCACACTGCACCCCACACACAGAGACAGGCACATGAACACAAACATACAAACAAATCCACAGCCATACACACAGACACACACTCTCACACACACTGTATCTATGCGTAAGAACCGCAAAGAATTGAGTATAATAAACGTATAAGCCTATTTACGTAGTATGAAGATTTAAATGCAAAACAATATGATGCATAAACCCAGTGTGATTTAATGTAAGAGATAATAAATGGCTTCATAATGAGCAATAAAAATGGTCTTTAAACAGTTTACTGCTTAGTTCACACTTATAATTAATCTGGGTTCCATGTGTGCATATAAAGTGGATATAAAACTCTACCCAACTGCGCAAGTTAAACGGCGAGCGCAAGAGAAAAATTACTGCTGGTAAACATCTGCAACGTGATTCAGCTTTAGCCTCTAGCTTTTTAAAATATGCTGCCTTTTTCTCTCACCTGGACCAAAACGGCAAGCTCTCCAAATAATGCATTACAAAAAATTACTCCCGAAAATTATTTACGGTGTAACGCACAACAGAAACCATAACATTTATAATGTTTTACAAAGCCATCAAATAAGTGGAGAGGGGATTAATTGCCCCGGTCCGACCTTAAAATAATTATTTTGAGCGGTGCAACTCTAAACTCCAATGAAATTGATACACTTTGATAATTAGATTCTTGGCACTGACCCGCTGAAGTCAATAAAGGTTATTAAGGCCAATTGCTGTCTAAACGCATTACGGGCAGAGTAAACTGTCCGTCGGAGGCCCCTGCTACTCCAGCGCCAATATGATAATCCATTCTCCGTCCTGGGGGTTTCTTCCCTAGCGCCTGTGTCTCCACTCTGCCATACAAAACCAGATTGGATTCGCTTAACCTTTCCAGGACTTTGATCAAATGAGCTCACACAGCAATAACATTTACATTGACCCCTCCACTCCTGCTCCCCCCTAACACACACACACACTACCAGCTCTCTTTTTTTCTACCTCCCCTTCTCCCGCATCCCTCATTCTCCGACCCCTCCTCAGCGCGTTTGCTCAATAACCTAATCAGCTACTGATGGCGACCAGGCCAGGTTGTGTATGATTGCAGTGCTACCCTCCTCGGCTGCCCAGATTGTTTCCAAAGGCTGCCATTACAGTGAGGGGAAAAGAAGAAATGGTCGCACCTCAGCACATAAGCATATGCATGCAAAAGCCAGCCTCCATTATGAATCACAGAGAGTAAATTTTGTCACAAAGGGAGAAAAAAGATTGTGTGTGTGTGTGTGTGTGTGTATATGTGTGTGTAAATATATATATATATATATATATATATATATATGTATGCACATACTGTATGTATGTGACCAAACTGTTGGAAAACAAGGACTGACAGGCTGGGTGTAGAGGAAGACATGGCCCTGATACTACTTCCTGTTTTGTAGATCTTGAAGTATACAAATGTATTCAACTGAATGAATCCCGTTTATTATGAAAGTAGATTAATTTCCTTGATATGTGTTGAAAAGATTTCCATCTACAAGGCTCGTTCTCCTGTCAAATGAGGGAAATAGTGTGAGAAAGAGAGAGATACAGCGAGGTAGAGGGAGCGAGAGAGAACAAGAGAAAGAAAGAAAGAGAGAGAGAAAGAGAGAGAAGAAGAAGACGGAGTGCATTGAAATCTCTTTGCATCCGGTGGCTTTTGAAGTTGTGAGATGAGCAGCCACAGAAGTCAGGAAAGTGACAAATTAGGGAAAAAGCTGTACTGTGCAAGCAGAGCTGCTAAATCAATTAAAGTCACGCCGAGTGCATACATTAACATCAATGGCTCACATGTACACGCAAACACACACACACACAGGACAGGGAAAAGAGAGGGAGATGTGCTCATGGGTTCGCGGTCGTTTCTCCCCCACAGTGAAAAGAAAAAAGATTTAAAAAAATACCACACCGGTATTTAAAATATTCTGCATAAAGCCAAGACTCTCTGTCTGTTGTCACTCAGATGGAAGCTATTCATTGTTGCTAGTTTAAGGAAATGTCACTATTGTGTGATAGCCATGATAGCAGAGTCCTCGGGGACCACAAGGCTGCAAGCCAGGTCTAAATGGACTTCAGCACCCTGGATCACAGGGGAATGTAAAACCTTTAAGTTAATGTCTTTCTTCTAACCCGCAGAAACAACCTTTACCTTACATACAGGTACACCTTAACACACACACACACACACACACACATTTAACACTTTTGCTGTACATTCACATAGCCATACTTGAGGATTATTCAAGAGCCCGATTCTTTGTTTCTATCAAGGAACCACATAAATTCATGAGGCACCAAAAAGAGTGGACTTGTTTTGTTTTGGTTCTTTCTTTCTTTCTTTATTTATTTATTTATTTATGTATTTTATCAGAATGTCATTCAAATGGAAGGATGAGCATTTGCATGACAACAGGCTGAGGAGCAGAGAGGGAGCCCCAGGGAGAGACAGTATCCATAAACAGGAGCTAGTCCCCCCCATATTGCAATATTCTTCATACAGACTAACAAACGCATACATAGCCCAGCGCATCCCATAACACTGTGTGCTAAATATGACAATAAAGAGGGGAAGGCTGGCTGTTTGTATTGCTGTTTTAGCAGGATAAAACAATACGCTGCTTTATTGCACAGCACAGTGTATAAAACAATACAGTGTCATTTTATAAACCCTATTTAAAGAGACATATATTTGCTATTCTAAAATACCCATGGTGATATCAAATTTGACAAAAATAATGCTGTATTAATATATACTCTGCAGGCAAGAGAAAAATCTAAGTAAATAAATGGTAAACAGCATCTGCACACAGTAGGTCACTGGTATTTCACTAAATTACACTATGCTGTCAATTGCCGGCTTCAAAGTGTAAAATATATGCAATAAAGAAATGTGAGGGGAACCCACATAATTTAAATAACTCAAAGTAATTTAGAGAAATGAGTTTTAATCTAACGGCAGAAAAGCCACAGCTTTCAAAACCACCGAAAGGAAAATCTATAAGTCACATCTATAAAGTGCTTTTCATCAGCATATCAGAGGTCGATGCATGTATGTAAATATTGCTGGCAAGAGCAATAACGTTGTCTTTCATCACAATAGTGAATCATTACCTTTATGCGTTCGCCAGTGTATTATTTTTGCATGGATTCTGTGTGCATTTCTGCAGAAGACATACTTGCTTTTGTGTGATTTGATACTGTGTTTAATTAAATTGTGTGCCAAAGTATTTAATCTGTAAAATTACTGTCATATTAAACTCAAGCTAAAGTAACTTGTGATGTTAAAAACACTAGAGAAAATTATGTCTTATTTCTTTATTTTTAATTATTGTATTTTGTTGATTTAGCTTTTTCTATTTTTCTAAAAAAAAAAAAACTGACTTAAATGTTATGTGATGCATTGTATAAAGTGTGGCTTTAAATTCCAGCTGTGTGACAGAAATACACTTTTGGACACCTGCATTAAAAAAAACGCAGAGTGGACACCGTTTGCTCGCCCATTAGGGAGACATGGAGACACAGCAAGAGAGTGTGAGAAAAACCTCACTTTCCACTGATGCCCTTTTCTAAATACAGGTCCAAATCACACACTTCATCTGGGCACGGAGGTAAAGCTCTAGCTGAGTTTAGCCCCTGTCTACTAACACCCCCACCCATCCAGGCACCCTCTGCCAGGCTGTTCAACTGTGAGAGAGAAACGAGGAAAGAGAGACTATGACTAGAGCTGAGCAGCATCGGCAGCAGCGGCACTCTTCTCCTCCAGCCCCAGTCTTTATCCCCGCCTGAGCATTAGATGTGATTACTGCTCAGCGCTCGACACTGACAGAGACAGAGAGCTCCCAGAGACAGCAGGAGTGGGTGAGAGACATAAAGAGACAGAGAGAGAGGGCGAGCAGAGAGGAAAAGAGGAGCACGGCTCTTTCGTTCCCTCCGATGCTGCTACAGTGATACAAGAGTGCCCCCTGCTGCTTCTGGTGTCTGGATGTTAAACACACACGCACACAAGCACAAACACACACACACACAATACGTGAACACACAGTCTTTGAAATCCAGCTATGAGAGGGGGACGGCGTAGAACCTGTGGGGGTACACCGAAAGCGAGACCACGCATGTGACAGTGTGTGTTTTGCGCGCTGCATATCTACAGTGCATGTGTATATGTGTGCGGCACACACAGAATTTACGGAACAGAGCTGTGACTAAGGTGACTTAATTATGAGTCTGACATTACTAAGTGATTCCTTTACAGTGGTGTCTAACTAATAGCTGTGTGCCCATGTTTCGCTCCCATAAAACTTCTGTGAGGCTATGATTAAACACTTGACATATCCTTAATAGTGTAGCATGGTAGAAGATAGACAATATACCATGTAATTTTAAACACACCCTCTCTGATGAAGAGTGTTATTGGACAGCAGATCACTTATGTAGTTTGTGTAAGAAGCACAAGCGGAGGCATGTTGAGCATTTAGAAAACTGAAAGCCTTATCCTTACATGACAGAACGACTACTCGATCCAAGAAGCACCTCATATTTTTGGTTTAAGCTCTTATTTTTATTCCTATTCTTCTTATTATTATTATTATTCTTCATATATTTAAAGGACAATATCTAAATAACTGCTATAGTAATAGTGTTTTGATCCATAGTGTTTTTATTGACAATAATGTAGGGTTCTAAAATAATTTTTTAATATCTGAGAAAAAAATTCTACATTAAAAAAGGTTAGGTATATCCAACCTATTTATAGGTTATTTTCATCCAAAGCTTAGAACATGGATAGCATTGGTGTAAAGCCAGGAAAGCTGAATTTGCACATTTTTTTTTTTTTTGGTAAAGAGCCTGCAAATTTAAAATGAGATACATTTATTTTAACCATTATGATATTATTGAAGTAATGTGTGTGACACTAAATTGATGCCAAACTTGGTAAAAATGCTCCAGTGGAAAAAATATACAGCAAGACTGTCATGTGATCAGCCATGTGTCTTACCATGGTCTCCATGAGCTTCCAGTCTTTCTCCAGCTGCTCCATCGGTCTGGTCCACCAGCTGCAGAACCGGGCATAACGCTGGCCCTGAAACCAGTACTGCCGCAGCCACTCGAACTCAACCTAGACAGACAGACACACACAAAGACCAAAAATGCCAGTTTAAAGGCAACTTTCTCCTGATCTATACATATGCAGTCCTTCTTAGGTCTTTTCACCAGGTACATATCTAAGTAGAATATGCTTACACGCATAGTGCTGATTTTTCTGTCAAGGTAAATTTCTGTTTGTAATAACATGAAATTATAACAGTGTTTTCACAATTGCATAAAAATATCCCAGTCCTCTGTGAGGAATTAAATTGGACATGATTTTGGATGTGAAGCAAATGACACGTTCCCTTGAAATCATACTTGCTAATTCTGAGCTTTGAATTGGCGCACATTCTGTGTGTCATAAAATAAGTTCAAAGTACTTTCAGTCATTTTTGACACATTTTTTTCACATAAATAAAAAAAGAAGTCCTACCACAAATAGCACAAACATTGGTCACGTCTGTAAGTACAATCGCACCCTCAAAAATCAGTACCACGCAAACAATTCACACACAAACATGCATATGTCTATGCACACACACGCCTACACACACACACCTTCCAGTCAGCACACCTGAAAACTCCGCCCTCTCCTTCCTCTCCTCATTTTCTTCCCTCCTTCCCCTCCTCTCCTGCTCCGTCTGGAGATGACAGTCTTTACTGCCGAGCTGCTCCCCTCTCCTCCGCTGGGAGTGTTTTTGTTTCCTGCTCTTTTGAAGTGCTGATTTAATCCTCGCAAGGATGCTTCACGTAGCCAGGTGTAGCCTTTCTATTTCTAAGTGTGTCTCTCTGTGTTTGTGTGTTCGCACCTGAACTGTATGCGCATCGGTGCATTTGTGCCCTTGCAAGTATCTGTCTACATAAATGTGCGAGTGTCTTTGTTAATGTGCATACAATCGCCAACGTAAGTGTGAATGTCAAAGATTGCCCCAACTGCCGCCAACGTAAATGTGAGACGCTGTGAGTTTCCCTCCCCCAAAAACATCCAACAAAGCATCATCCACCCAAAACAATGCATGCTCCATTTCATTTTGACGTAGACAACCGTACAACACAAAACGTACTTGCATACAATAGAGTCACATATAAAATGTGACGAAGAGAGCTATTGTTCCTTTTCTGAAAAGTATTTTGTTTATTGTTCTTCTAACAGAGCATTAGTCAAGCAGAGCGCTTTTAGAGCTGTGAATAGTCATCCCAACAAGTCAAATGCACAGTAATTCTGCCTAGGACCTCCCATTAAATAAAAGGACAGTTTGGGTGAGGAAGTTATCAACTGTCATCCAACAGTGTCTTTGACAAATCATGTTCATATATAACTATGCTGCACTGATTAAAAGTCACAGAGGCCATGAAACAAATCAATTTCAGGTTCATTTTGAACTTTGAGCAACATCTGCTGTACCCTTTACACTAGAACTTCTGCACCATGAACACTTGAACAAGCCTGCAAGTGAGCAAAAGACTGTCATCAAATATGGCATGAAGTTTTGTCTCAAACTAAATCAGCAGATGCATGAATGTAATTGAAGGAGGGCATGCAGAGTGTCGGTGTGAGGGAAGAGGATGCGACGGATAGGGTCAGATGGAGGCAGAAGATCCCTTGTGGCGATTCCTAACGGGAGAAACCAAAATAAGAAGGAGAAACTTGCAAATTGTACCCCAACCTAAAACAGCTAATACATGCCATCAGAACTGCTTATCTACTGAATGAGTTCATTGGGAACCTTCCTTTCTCCACAAATTCCTGATGCTGGAATCCAAACATTTTTATAATTTTCTACAATCCAGCATTTACAATAACTTTACACAGTGAATTAGCAGCTGTCTTTGAAAATGAGCGGATGTTAACTTCTCCCTCTCTATCTCTTTTTTTAATTCTTGAAACAACTTTTGCTTCATTTTTTTACATTTCCCTATCTGAGAGTAGAGTTCAGATACTGACACTGTCTAGCTTCAATTTGCTAGGGAGCCTAGCACTGGTAAAAAGTAATGTGGGCTGATGAGCCCAGATGTTCCCTGTTCCAGAGTGATGGTTGCATCAAGGTATGAAGAAAGGCAGATGCTGAGTGCCTACTGTACAAGCCCGTGGGGGCAGTGTTATCACATGGGCTTGCTTCAGTTGGTCAGGTCAAGGTTCAGAAACGTTATGTGTCCAAAAAGTTAGATCAGCTAACTACCTGATTATACTGAATGAGCAGCTATTTCCAGTCAACGGAATTTTTTCTTCCCTGATGGTATGGGCAAACTCCATGGCAGGATTCATCGATCTTAAATTACGAGTGGTTCAGGGAGCACGAGACAATATTTTCACACACAGATTGACCACCACAGAGTCCAGATTTTGACCTCACTGAGAATCTTTGGCGATGTGCTTGAGAAAACTTTACACAGCAGTGCACCTCTCACATCATCAATGCGAAAATTAACACAACACTGGGCAAAATTAAATGTTGTGACAATAAATAAGCTCATTCAAACAATGCCAAGGTGAATGTGTGCTGTCATCATAATTAGAATGTGTGACTTTTTTTTTTTTGGCCAGATACAGTAGTGTGGATGACCAACATGGTCAGAAAACACATCTTACTAGCATGATTTGCTTGAGAGTCACTAGACCCCTAAACTAAACCGCCTTTTTAAGTTTTAGCAGAATTAACATGGATTCTAAGTATGCAAAGGATGCTTTCTAAAATACTTCATTTTATTTTAAAAACATAACTGTAGAACAGTTTTAAGCTCAAATGAAGTCCTCAGTATCCCTGTCTTTTCTATTAACTTTGAACACTGAACCTAAAATATGCTGCAATTGTTGACATTTTCATGTGGTCAATGCTTTGCAATATGAGGCAAGACACCTACCATCCAGCCTCCCAGAAACAAAGGACGAGAATTATTTACACAAACAACTTTAGTGAGGTCTGCCCGGGTGTAAGCTGTGCATAAAATCATACTGCCATTTACTTCCAAAAGGCTCTGATCACAGTGGGGATGACATGCAAGGACTGGGGCATGTCAGGGAGAATACACAGCCAGTGGCACTGCTCAGCAGCCTCTCAGTCACTCCATACAACCCACCCTTCAAAGAAATGTCATCCTTTATGGTCCCTTCAACACAATCCAAATCCACTCCCCTTCGATCACTACAGCTCAAACACACAACAAAGCCACAAGAGCCGATATCGGACGTCCTTTTCACTCAGTCTGTCCATCTTTCTATCTCTCTGATTGTCTGCCTGTCCTTTAGTGAGAAGAAATCAACCTGTGTCTCCACTTTGAGCTGACATGGCTGCCTGTTCCCTGCTGTGCAGGCCAGTGGAAGTCACAAAGCATGCCATCTAAAGGTACTGAGGAGTGCTGGCTATGTGGCATTTGGAGGCTAGGTACCCAGCTGAGAGTTACCAAGTGAGGAACTCTGACTAAATGCCACCTATCCAGGCAGACAGATCGAAAGTGTGTGTGAAAGAGAGAGTGGTTGTTAGGCCTAGTTTTTCTATGAGACGGAGTGGGGGAGTGAGAGGGGAGCTAGTGACTCCCCTGAGGCAGTCGCTGTCATCTCTCCAGGTGATGGACACACTAACTACACATTAGGTCCACATTAGTTGTCCAGCCTCCCACCATGGCAACTCTGGAGTTAAAGCCAAGTAGCCCCTTTTCTTCCCCATTTAATGAGGCACAATTTTTTTCCACACCTTCACAGTAGTCCCTGAGCGGGTCCAATCAATTTCCGGGCCAGGCCCTTAGGTGAGAACTGATGAGAGTGTGATCGATCCCACTCTGCAGTCCTCTGTTTACCTTTCCTGGCCTTCTCACATATAAGCCTGGTTAACTGGTGCCCCAGCTCTCAGTGAGCAGCAATTTACACTTATCACACATTGGCCAGACTGGTCACACACAAGCTAGGTTATAATGTACATCCAGAGATGGCCATATAGAATTTATACAATTTCTCCCCTTGGATTAATAAAGTATTCTGATTCTGATATACATGATATATAAAAGTATTGGGCCACCTACACATAATACCTACAGGGGCTTTTACGACATCCCATTCAATACCTATAGGCATTAATATGTAGTTAGTCCCTCCCTTTGGAGCTAAATCAGCTTCCACTCTTCTGGGAAGGTTTTCTATAAAATTTTGTGTCTGTGGGAATTTGTGACCATTTATCTAGCAGAGCATTTGTGAGATCAGACACTGCTGGATGAGACAGTCTGGCTCACAAACTCTGTTCTAGTTCATCCCAAAGGTGTTAGATGGGGTTGAGGTCAGGGCCCTATGTGGGCCAATCAAGTTCACCCACGCCAAACTCATCCAACCATGTATTTATGGACTTTGTGCATTGGAGTACAGTCATGCTAGAACAGAAAAGACCCTTCCCCAAACTGCTCTCACGAAGTTGGAAGAATAAAATTGTCCAAAATGTCTAAGCAAGCTGAAGCTTTAAAATTCCCTTTCACTGGAACGAAGCGACGAAAAAATACAGCCCCATAGCCTTAAGCCTCCTACACCAAACTTTATAGCTGGCACAGTGCATTCAGGAAAGGAACGCTGTCCTGGGTTGTAAACGAATTAAATCTTCAGGGGAAAAAAGGAACAACAAAAAAGTTAAAAACAGATTTTTTTTTAAATGGATGGGGTTTTTTTAAAAAAATAAACATACAAAGGACAGATTAAAACCCTGTCAACTCAACCTGCAGCATGAACAATAAAAATGTCTCACATCTATTAGAAACAATGTTAACACTTTATAAAGTTAATAATACTGATAAGTACAGTAGCAATAACAAAGTACAAACCACAATGAACTGATCTGCTTGTTTTGGGAAGGTGTTTCAAAGCAAGGTAAACACCTAAGAGGCCAAGGGGAGGCATTTTGGCCATGAAAACAGGACATTAGAAGGTCACACACACCTGCTTCCGTACAGTTCACTTTCTGTCAGAGCTTGTGGGAAAACCTTATCCCTCCCTTCAATATTTACAGTGGCGGGACTAGCATCATTAGAGGGGGTCCCTCAGGGCACTCTGTCACACACCCACCTGGGAAGTGACACAGTAGCTTTAAATGAGACAAGACATTTGAGTCTGGCATTAGCATTTCAAAGTCAAACATGCACATGGGGGCCATGGGCTGTGTTAGTCCCCCCCCCCACCCCGTCACCTAAGACAGGAGGTGAGATTAAAAGGAGAAAGTGAGAAGGACCAAACAAACAAACACATGGGAATTTAAAAATCTTCATTTTTATTTTTCTCCGTTCAACCCCTACTTCGATTAGATGTCCTAGCCCAGATGGTGTTACTGAAGGCAGGTTCTCTACTTCATCATTGTCAGCATCATCAGACCCTGCCCACACCCTGAGACAAATGTCAACCTCCACCTCTTTGCACCACATTGCACAATATCCCTGGAATGTCAGCCAGTGCTAGCTTGCTGTTTAGCACCTTTAAAGAAAAGGCCCATAAGGCACAGCTCAGGTCAGGCTGCCTGTGTGTCTCAGGCTTGTTCACTCCTCGGTCGCCCATGTCAAACACGACCTGCGCAATATGCACCCACAAAGCGCCAAAGTGGGCCGTGATCATAAATAACTCCACCAACAATACATCATTTAAGTGGGTGTTCTGCTCTCGTGGGCAACTCCAAACAAATGGCCACATCGATCATTGCGAATGCCAGTTAGGGTAGGCTTGAGCCCCCGAGAGTACCCCTCCTTACTTAAACACTCACACACACACCTGCTCTTTTATAAATAGCACTCTGTTTTCCTGAATAAACCTGCCTGTGCTCCTGCCGGGGGCCTATGTTTGGTAATCCTGTGGCAAAAGCGGCAAACCAGCAGTTGCTAACTCAACCAGCACAGCAGTTCTCCTGACACAGACAGTCCTATTGTTTGGCAGTGCTGAATAATTAATACGGTCTACAACCTTTAAACAACCTTACGTCAGACTCATCTGTCATTGTATCCTGCTGGGGGGCCTGGGTGCTAGTGTCGGCTAGGATGCGCACTTTGGGCCAAAGGGTATAAAGGGGGAAAGGTGAAGTGCTATTTTAACTGCTGGCCTGCGGCACGCGAACCCAGGCGGCTGGTGGCTCTGCAGAAATCTCCTCACATTCCTCTTTTTTTGACCTCACTCTATCCCTCCATACCCCAAGTCAGCATCACTCATTGTTCTGTATAAAAAGGGGTTAAGGAGTGGAGAGGGGCATGACTTCATCTTTCAGAAAAACATATGGAGGGGCCATTGCCTTACGATCCATCACAGGCCAGGACAAATGAAAACAACCTGGATTTCATACTGCAGGCATTTCCCCGAGCAGAAACAACAAGGTATGTAGAAGGTGGTAAGCTGGCAAGCTTCCATTCTGCCATGTACAGAGGTTTAACCTGCTATCAGACTACTTCCAGTATGGTCTGTAAGTCTCATGATGCAGATAAAATGGGATCAGCCAGGATGAAAAGGTAAGTATGTACATGAGTCTCCTTATAAACGTATAAAAATATCATTTACCATATTGTTCAGAACACTATCAAGTTCAAATTTTCAGACAGGAGATTTGTTGGAATATGTATTGTTTTTGATAATTTTGCCACGGGACATACTTTGGCTGAGTGACTGGCATAGAAAGAATATAACCCATTAATTATGTAAAGCTGTCTTGGGTGATTGTCCTTCCACAGAGCACAAGGTTAATAAATAATAACAATAATAAATATAGTAATAATAATAATTTTCTTACATATGTTGAATTATCTGATTAGATATGAATCCCTGTTATTTGCAGAAAATGATTTCTTTGTATTTTGCAACAATTTCTCTGATGCTGGCCTGATTAAATCCCATCATATTTGCAGATGGTTCTGGTTTTTTAACCAGATGGCTAAGGATTACAGCATCAGGACAATTCAGATCATGTCAGGAGGTTCACGAACAGTTAAAAAAAAAAGGAATTCTTACAAACTTAAGACTGGAATCCTATTGTCTAAACTCTTTTGGTGGCATTTTTGTGCAGCCAAACAAAGCAGTTTGGTACTTCAAGAAGGCCCTAAAATAAAAGCCAAATTTCAAAATACTTTCTGAAGAAGCTATTTAAGTCAGGTCTGGTGAATACACCTCTTCAGAGTCATCACACATTACCCATTATAAATAAATGTTAACAGTTATGCACACATACACAAATAAAATCAAAGGTAAAATATATAAAATCCACATGTCAAAGACGCATGTGTATACAAGCACATGCATGTGAACACACACCACCATATCCCCACCTCATTGTGAATCTCCTCACAGTGCTGTAGTGTTGCCGGCCGCACTGCTACAAGCCTATGGGATCCTGTCTCGGGGTCAGTGTGCAGGTTGGACAGGGCCTCTTGGCAACGTGACTGGATGTAGGTCAGGGTCCCACTGGAACACTGATAGGAACAAGACAGACTCGGTTTAACACACAAACTGTAACTGCAGTGCTTGTGAGTGATGGAATACGTTTAGCCCAGTTACAATATAGAATAGAAAACATGAGCGACTGTACTTCAACAACATTTACAATTTAAATAGTCATGTTAACACAGATGCATTTTTGGCATCATTTACTTGTTATTTAAATGCCTGAAGATCAGATATCCTAACTAACAAGCTGCCTACTTAAACAAATTGCTAACATTAAAAACACTGGCAGGAGAGGTGATCAATTTGTTATAATTCCATGTTCTGCTGGGAAACCTTGGGTCCTGGCTTTCATCAGGATGCTGCTTTCACACATAGCACCTACCTAAACTGCATTTCAGAACAAGCACACATCCCAATGCCAAGAGACCTCCCTAATGGCTGTGGCCTCCTCCAGTTGGATAATGTGCCCCATCGCAATTGCTCAAGAACAGTTTGAAAAAGAGAGAGCCCAAGGCGTTGGCCCAGGCTACAACCTGACCAGATCCCTGTACAACTGTGCATTCGTGGGCTGCACTGAAACAAGCAGCGTCCATGAGGCCTACCCCACAATCCACACTACTACAGTAGCATCCCTGGGCAAGAAACCAAAAGAAACCCCATGTCCTTGATGTCTTGTGCCCATTCCCTGATAGGTCAGAGCTGTTCTGGCAGCATGTGTCGGTCAGGTAGTTTGAATATTATATATGCTTATTTATGTATTTTTGGTCAATATTTAAAACCCAATAATCAGCATGCTGGGAAAACAGAGGAAAAAACCCAGCCTGTTCCAGTACCAGTTTTATTTTAAGAGGTTTAGCTGTAAGGCAAAAAAGTGAAAGAAAAATGTTCTATAAAAAACTTGTGTGTTTGTTTACTTGTTTTCACACTAACTTACAATTGTAGAAAATAAATGTTTAAGGAAGAATTAAAGAAAAACTTCTCAACACAGTGTAAATGACATGTAGGGTGTACAGTCTAACATACAGATCCTGATGACTAACCTTCAAAATTTACTTTAGACAATATGATCCCAATGATGGCATGGTTTTTTTTAGAATACTTTGCAGTATGCTTGAATGCATACCACATACGATTTTTCTTTTTTTCCCCTCAGTAAATGGATTGTAAGAGGACAACATACTGTTCTTCAGCATCTAGTGCCAAATGTTGAATGTCTTTCCATAAAACAGCACAGCAGTAGTCCTTACTGAAACTCAAGAAGACCACTGGCACACCATTTTAACAACAGATTCAAAACACAGTGATTAATCTGTTCTCTAACTTCTCACCTCAGCCACTCTGTGTGTGGAGCTGAAGCGTGCAGTGTCTCCAGCTAGAACACAGTGCTGGTGGGTACTGTTCAGGTCATCTGGTAAATACAGTAAAGAGAAAACTATCACAACATAAAAACAATACCACTGAGAAATATCAAAAGAGCAGCAAAGTGTAAACAAGAGCTCAAACCACAAAAGAAGTGAATGCTCATCTCCTACTGATAGTGTGGTTTTTATTAATTAAAATAAAGAATAGAAGGGTCCATAAAAGGAAAAGATTATGACAGAAAACAGATGAAAAGCACAGAGTGAAGAAACATGACAACTACATCATCTTATACTCTCAGACAGACTGTGCTTGGTCCAGCACCGAATCAAAAGGAGTGAGCAGCATTGTACAATAATTTTAATTACCAAACAAAACCAGATCGAGCTCAATCTGTCAAGATGGAAGAGCCATACCAACAAACATTTGTCCAATATCACACAAGCTTTACAAAGAGGCCTTACTGCTGTTTCCTGTGTATCCCTCCATGTGTTTCTTTGTGTGTATAGATGTTTCTCAGCTCTGCCATTATTTGCCTCATAACAATAATTAATTTAGCCATGACAGAGCTGTCATTCACAGCACATGTGCATATTTACACCCGCCTTGAGCAAGAGTACACCGGCTAATGCCTGTGATTTGAAAGTCAAACAGCCAAATGCTTTGGGAGGAAGATATTATTGTTTGGTGGGAGGAAAAAAAGATGGTGACAAACAAAACAACTTGCCGGTGTTTTCTTCACCCTGATGAGATTGTGAAGGATTAGGTCTCTGGGCAGAATTACTCTGCGTCTTTAAAACTGTTTATATCCAATAACAAATTATCTCCATCAATCTGCTCTTTTCTTGGCGCGTCTGATGCGTCAGTGGGATCAGGAGGGAGTAGAGGCAAACTCGATAACTGTAATAAATATTTATCTTTCTTTCAACCCCTGTGCCTGCTGCCACTTGTCCTCCTTTTCCAGGAAGCAGGCTTTTAAATATATTGGGTCAACTCTTTTCTGCAGTCCCCCTGTGCATTGGGAGCTGGAAATCTGATTATTGAACAGGCCCGGTGTCAAGACTTGCATTGTTCTTTTTTAACCACTGAAATTCCATTTGGGTGGAAATGATGGTGATTCAATTTGCCTCCAGCAGCTCAGACATTAGCAGTTCAAAAGGGCTAGCCGCCGACAAATGGTGCTGAAAATACATTACGGTGTCTGTGGTTATACAGCATTGTAGTTTCCTTTTAATACCACAAAACTACTTATCATATGGTGTATGTCACTGAAACACTGGTACAATATATCTTAACACTTGGTTTAGCCATGGCTACTCAGTCTGTGTGTACATGAGTGTACTTAAGATGGCAGAGGGACACATTTTTGCACTTGTGAGTTGGGTGTCTTTATAGCTGAGTGCATACAGTACTCATATGGAAAGGAAATATCAAAAGAGTTAGAGCAAATGAGTACATATAGAGTGTATGCACTGCGTGTCTTAAAAGACTTATTAGTCTCGTGATTTGGGCCCTTTTAGTATTTTTCTTATGCAACATAATATAAGAAGTAAATGTAAATCAAGTAAATATTCTGCATGAAAACTCAGAAATTCTACATCATGATACATATTTTTACAAGATGCATACTGTATATAAAACAAAGCTTTACAATTGGAGGCAATAACAAATTCTTGTGAGTTCCCTTTTTCTTTTTAATTTATTTTCCATATGGCTATGATTGCGCATTGTGCCAAGTATTTAATTCAGGTGGACCGACAAAGCCACAGACTGCTGAGGACTGTGTGAGCTGCTATCGTTGAGCAGCAGTTGGCCTCTCAAGGGCGTACTCACCAAGTGGAGCATAAATCCCCACTGATCCGCGACAGTCAAGTCCCATTAGAATGGTCTGCACAACAGCCCATCACTCTATTATCATAGCTGGCCTGAAACTGACTGTTCTATTGTAAATCTTATCCAGCTAAAAGAGGTCGGCTTCAAGCCCTGTCAGGCTGAATATTAGGTACAGACATCGCTGCACTCAGATGAAAACATAGCATCTTCAAAGAGTCAATTTCAGGAATTCATTAAAACCTTCCTATTGCTTACTTTTTAATGGCATTTTTAAAAGACTGCTTTTAAAATTAGGTACACACAGTAGGCAGGTCATCTAATTCACCTTCACATTGTACGATCAGATAACTGTAACATATGTGTTTATATGCAACTAAATAAAACACCTTACAATTATCAAGGTAGTGGCAAACACTACATTGACACTAGTAAGAACTAGTTTATCAAAACAAGCATTTTAAAAATGTGGGGAAGAGCTTACACAGTCAGAGAGAGTGAAAACTGGATTTTTATTTTATTTATATAATGGGAAAAAATCACAAAAGTTGTCATCCCTGCGCAAGATCACAGGAATTCCCTTTTTCTCCCTTTGAGCAAACACACTGTGATAGTGGGAGGAAAAAACTCCCATTTAATAAGAAACCTCCATCAGAACCACACTCAGGGAGAGATGCCATATGGCTTGACCGGTGAGGGAAAAGGTTTTACAATACTTTCTATAGCAGTGTGAGCCTAAATGAGCCTCAACAAAATCATCAAAGAAAAAAGGCTTTGACATAATTAAACAGAATTCCAAAAGGTAAGAGCTGCTGTAAATTACTTTACCTTGTAATGCCCTGTAAGTCTGATTTGACAGATGCTGTGCATAAGCATTTACTGTCTTTAGTTAAAGAAAAAAAACACTGACAGCATCTCTAATTGTATACCAGATGGATCTATGGATCTAAAGGGATCAAAAGGGTGATCTTTTAATCATAGGTAAATCTCTCTAATTATTTGGTCAAATATTACCTAAAATATAGAAAATACAGAATCAAGGTGTTCAATTTCTGTATTTATTCTACGAAAATGTTGGGCACACTAATGCTCATAGAAATGTAAAGCTGGCAGATTAAAAGAATCTGCATTGACCAAGGTAGTTTATGTCAGTGAAGTGCATAATACTTCTCAATAAATATAATTTATTGTTGGAGTTAAGTAAATACTGATGTACGTCAGTTAAAATATTTATTTTGTCTATCCTTAGTTTCAAATTATATGAACGAATCGCTTATTTAAAATATTAACAGTATAGTAATTCATCATACTGATTAATTTAAGACTTCCACAAGATTGTAGTTTATGTCTGCCCTTATATACTTATGAAAGCAAAGTACCTTTATAAAATAATAAATCCCCCATTCTTCCAGGGGCCCTAACTTCTTGTCCATCTGAACACAACCTCTGCTGTGATGTGGATAAATGTCCTTGCACTCAGAAAATATGAGAAAGCTTGGAAAGGCCCATGGGACCAAAAGAGGAGGGAGGGTGGAGGTGTCTGCTGCAGCCAAAAGCATTAAGCTATGATTTACACCCCTGTGGCTTGCTGTCTGTTCTCCCTATAGAGACATAGTCAGGAATGGGTCACAGGACTTCAAAAAATAACATTTGGTTTTCTTAACCTCTCTGATGCACACAATTTCATGGAACCTTAAAGCTGTGTTTTCAGGCCAAGTAACCTCTCTCACACATACAATCTCGTACACACATGCCGCGGATCTGTTTTTCCTGCAGAGAGAATTAGAAGAAGAGGACAGAGCATGAAAGTGAGAGTGAAGTGCATCCTGCTGGTGTGGGTCATTGGGGACAAGAAACGCTAAAACATGGGGTAATGAAAGTGTTCCTCCTTCCAAAGTCAGACATGGTGGTGAATGCAGTGAAGCTGTGTGAGCAACATGTTTACATGCGCATGTGCGTATTTCTGTGTGTGTTTATAGAGAAACTTTAGTACCTCTCATGTAATAGCAGTCTCCAGACTCCAGTGGCAGCATCAGGCCAGGTGTGTGGATGTCCCAGGCTACCTTGAGCCCAATCCTCCAGCATGCCTTATCAACGCTGCCTCCCTCACTGCTCTCA
The DNA here is from genome assembly GCA_015106775.1 of Etroplus canarensis. Lineage (NCBI taxonomy): Eukaryota > Metazoa > Chordata > Actinopteri > Cichliformes > Cichlidae > Etroplus > Etroplus canarensis. The sequence goes on from VUQH01001295.1 coordinate 49,909, forward strand.
CCTGTCAGTCAAACAGAGCCCAGCTCACTGTACCATTTGCATTTTGCATTTATATTCACATTTGGGACTTTGGGTTGACAGTTTAACCCAGTGTGACTTAAACTGAGTGTAAAACTGCAACACACTTAAACTTAAATCTCTTACATTTTTATAGCATAAGAAAAGCTATTTCAAAAGTATTACTTTTATCACATTATGCCTGTTATATCTGGATAATGCAGTGAAAATCCACTATAGCGATGGCCATCTATCACCAACGATACAGCCAGAAAATAAAATTAAATGAAATTAAATTAAAGAAAGGCTTAACACATTAAAATGGAGAGCAATGATTAAATCAATACCACCCAAACAATGGATGTAAGATGTAAGCCTTTGTCTACAGAAAGTAAGAATCACTTAGCAGCCAAGCAAAGATGATACGTGTTGCTGTGGTCATATTGGCTGTTAGCACAGGATCTTTATGCTATCATTATGCTGTGCAAGAGGAAATAGTTGGATAAAAGCCCCTGATGTTGTTTACTGAGAGTGTGAGAGTGTGTTATTGGACAGTATGTATCCTATGATATTCCTGTTTTTCAACCTATTCGGTGTAAGCGCCTCCCCTGTTCCTCTCTCTCCTTCCATTCTTACATGGCATACTAAGAAAACAAGATTTGGCTTGGCTGGCCAACACCCTTCAGCAAAATCAATACTAAAGTCTTTCTGGGCCTCTCTGCCCCACAGCTGCCTTTTCCTTTGCTCAGCACGGATAAATAGTAACTTAATTTCCAGCCATTGTGCTCTGAGAGCCAGCTAATGACAGCTCTCCCCAAGGCCCCGGGAATGGTGGAAGATCATCCTCAGTGCCGGAAAACACTAAATCGTAGCAGATTCCTTTGGATCAGCGCAGTTGTAAAAAAAAAAGGGGGAAAAAAGAAAAACAACTCTACACTTCTCTTGTCCAAACAAAAAGAAAGGAAAAAACACAAGGTACGCCAGCGGGATTGGTGAGAAAGAATCTCAAATGAAGACGGCTTCATGCAAAACATTTTGTCAGTGCATCTAAGCTATCTAACATGCTGTGTTTCTGTTTTCTCAGAAAAATACAACAGACCTCAAGGTAACGTTTTACTGCGTTTTACTTCAGGAAGTTCTCAGAGCCATCCACTTCAGCACAGGTTTGTGGGCTCTGATCAGGCCTTCTTTTCTAAAGTCTGGAGCTGTGGGGTCACTCAGAACTGGAAAGACATAGCTGTTAAGTACGGAAAAGTGTTATGCTATGGTGGTTCACGCTTGTATTCGCAGGGTCAGAATTGAAAAGGCCTAGAAAAAATAAATTAAAGCAGACCTCTGGCGCAGGTGTTTCCGGTTAAGAAACATCAATGAAGAAAGCCCAGCTGCAAAGGGTGGATGGATGTCAAGGCAGTTGGCACTGCACCTGTGTAATTCTGTAAAATTGCAGTTTTAAGACAGACACAGAACGTGTAGAGCCGCCACCTTCAGCGGCACATTACTGCGTCTTTGCTGAACTACAGCTGCACCTTCAACTCCATCCACGACAGGAAATTGCAATTTGCTTTCATTCCAGTATTTGGGGGTTGTAAGTCATGATCTAGTGAGTGGCTTCACTACTGACATTAAACTGCTACTTAAAAAAGCACTCATGTGGTTTGTTGGGTTACTGAAAAGTGCGAGGAGTTTCATCAGTCATTAACGTTGTATTATCTGTATGAAAAAATAAGGATTTTGCATTTCCTTGTATTATGTACAAAGCTTTTTTGAAATTGAAAGCAAGAAGGTGTAAAAATATGAGGGTGTGCCTAAAATATGTTGAAATAAATCTAAATCAAACATTTTGATATGGTGGTACTGCCTTCTATTTTGTCATTTTTTTCTTTTTTCATTGAGCCTAGAAAGCAAAATTCTTCTCTCACTGAGATTCCTCATCAACCTAATCAGCAAACCCTATCAGCTCTTGAAAGGGTGTGCATTCCATAATTAGGAGACATCGTATCATCCATACAGTACAGTCTAGGAACACTTATCAAAGCGGGGCTCATTATTCCATATCAGATAATTGCACATCGATCATTTCTTGAGGAAATGATTTAGATGAGATGCAGTGCATGTGATAAGCCTTGTTTGTTTGACGAAGCCATTGAGCATGTGTTTAAGAGCTCGGATCCAAATGTCTGTGATCTCCCAATGCACTGTCTGTGATAAGGCTGTCAGCAGTGAACTGGTGATGACATTTGATAATGCTGACACTATCATGTAGATGGATCTGATGGTTGCTTCACCAGAGGCCATGTCTACAGCTGCTACAGTGCTGCTGTAGGGCCATAATACACAAGGTTAGCTGCATCTGATCCACCATAAAGCAACCTAGATAAAGTAATGAGATGGATATTGAAGTGAAAGAGAGAACGGAATCTTAATCTGAGAACCAAAAATACAAAAGCTTATCATGAAAATTTTAAATAAGAGTGTTTAAGTGTTAAATAAAAGCTTCTGAAGTGTTAAATCCATCTAGCTCAACTATACTTCAATCTATCTGGCACATTTATGACAAATACCATTTTAGCTTTGACCCTTACCTTTGTCATCATGACAGCTATAGCTGTAAACAGCCACTGGGGAATGAGTGATCAGGTTTTCATCATGGTGCCACCCTACTGCCATTTTCCCCATGCCATAGTATGGCTCCTCTTTGAGCTGGCTCATTGCTGTTGGGTCCATGTAGTTGAGTAAGGTGACATTGAACTTAACTGGGCCGGTGCACACATGTGGAGGACTGGGTTGGGAACAGCCCTGTCCACTTGCATGTTCCCCTTTGTCCTGAATGTGGTAATCTGAAAGGCTGTGCTTTAGTTCTGCCACAGGTTTCTCCTGGGCCTCTAATGCCACAGGTTCAGTCTCTGTGCCACCCATGGCTTTCACTGTCCACCCGGGGCATTTTCCTTCACCGTGTTCTGAAGTTGCTGCAAAACTGGTTTCACTTGGCTTTACTTGGGAGGACTCTCCCTCCTCACTGCTGAGTTTGAACTCAGTCTCCCACTCCCCTTCTTGTTTAGAACCAGAACAGCCTTCCTCACTGTGTTTAGACTCAATGTCCCACTCCTCACTGTGCTTGGACTCTGTATCCCCCTCCTCACTCTGCCTGGACTCTGAGTCCCCTCCTTCACTGTTCTTGGAGTCCTCACTGTGTTTAGACTCTGTGTCTCCCTCTTCAGCTTGTTTGGCTTCTGCCTCTCCCTTCACACATTGTGTTAGCCTGTCTCCTTCTTTCAGCTGAGACACATCAGTGCAGAAGAAGGTGTTAAGCTCCCACAATGCCTTGCAAGCAGCTCTCAAATCAGGGTCACAACAGTTTTGTCCTTTGACCTCTGTGTCCTCACTGTGCCAGGGAATGGCAAAGAGCCGTGTGTCCAGATAGCGATATGTGTGGCCCGGTTCACCCAGCAGAGCGCGTGACACAGAAGTGAACACATCTCGGTCACGAACACGAACCAGATCCTTCAGGAGGCAGCCCTTCCTTCTGAGGGTGAGCAGAGCTGTCTGCACCCGGCTATGGAGCTCAGCGGGCAACGAGCATGATCTCCTTAGCACCAGACCAGAGTAACTTGAGTCCCACTAGGAAACACAGTTCACTGATTGTCATAACATGATGACATGCAGAAACGTCACACATGAAAATTTATAATTCATCTTACTTTTCAAGCATGTGTCCTTCAGAACTAAATATTACAACATAGAGAGCAGTAGTTAACATTAGCTAAAAGGCTCTCGCAGGCCCTTTAAAGTTGAGGTCTAGATATCATTAGCATTATCTGCAAGTACGGCTCACCAGTTGCTGAAAACCCCGATCTGAGGGTGCCAGAAAGGGGATCTTCTGGTCTCCCAACTCCTGCAGTAGCCTCCGCCTCTGTGAAACACAACACAGTAAAAAAAAGACTGATAAGTAGCTACAGGAACATACAGCATGTTGCTACTGTCTATATGAGGTGGGGGGTTTTGTCTGTTTGTTTGTTTTGGGGGTGGGGGGCTGAAGTGTAGTTTGTTGTTTGTTTGTTACGTTTTCTTATTAACTTACTGCAGTGGTTCTCAATCTTTGGGTTTTTGCACCCCGACACATAAAAATGAGCACCCCACAATTTTATTAATGACTAACAATAAAAAAGGATCTACGCTGAATTTTACTTAATAAAGTACATACCAGAGTTATTATAGTTTTGAATTTTCTAATTAATTTTTTTTTTGAGTTTTTGTTTTGAATTCAGTTTAGTTTCAGTTAGTTTCCAGTGTTTAGTTGTTATAGTTTTAGTTTTTATTTATAATTTTTAGTTTTAGTTTAGTTTTTATTGTTTGAAAATGTTTAGTTTTAGTTTAGGTTTATTAGTTGCAGTGTTAGTTTTAGTTTTGTTAATTATTATAATATGGATATTATATTTCAGGGGAAGATTTAAGATGTTTAGATCAGAAATTACAATACAAACAACACTTTGTGAAGACAAATGAGTCACAATCATCTACACATCCTGAGTCTCAATAAATAGATGCACCAAAGCCTCATCAGACAGGCTGACTGACCAAATTTAACCCAACTGACGAAGACTCTAAAGATATTTCCTGTATATTTTTATTTTATTTAGTTTCCTAAGGCCACGATGCCATTTTAGTTAGTTTGATTTTTCCCAAAAGTCTAGTCTTTATTGTTATTTCAGTTAACTAAAATTATTTTTCTCATGTAGTTTTAGTTTTTAGTTTAGTTTCAGTTAACTATAATAACCTTGGTACATACCAGCCGGTGTTATTAGCAAACTCTTGTTACTTTTTCCCAAAAAAAATTATATCTATTTACCTTAGTTTCACTTAATATTTTTCACCTAGAGATCTGTGCCCCACCTGCAGCAGCTCTGCACCCCACCAGTGGGTGCCCGCCCCACAATTTGAGAACCACTGACCTAACATCTAAGTGACCTGAACCTTTCTTTCTTAATCAAATATAGTCAGTATACAGCTTTTTGAGATGGTTTGGAAGTGGTTTGAGGAGCAATTTCCCTTTACATAAGTAAAGGGAAATTACATAAAACTAAAAACCAAATAAATACAGCTAATCTAATAAATCTATCAAGGTGATATATATAAGCCATAAGAAACTAAAATATAATCATCATTATGTCAAGCAGAATAATGAGGCACGCAACCTATTTTAATTAATTTAACAAATTACGGTTTCCAAACAGTCACCGGTCTTTTTCATTGACTTCTCACATTTTTATGATTTCGCAAAGGCTGCCGGTGGGTTCCTCGCAACCTTATAAAAAAATGCCCTATGCCATACAGAGATCCTCCAATAAAGCAGTCAACCTGGTAGATGGATCAAAGTACCTTTCATTGGGCTGCATTCCATTCTGACCTGTAAATCCAATGGCAACTGGTATAAAAAATATATACCCAAATAAATTTCACAACTGTTTCCCCAACCTGCCTTTTCTTCTCCTCCCATATGTGCTTGTGTGAAGGTATGCGTACAAAGGGGCTTTGTACGTGCTTGCATATGTGGACCTGGTGCATCACCATTCATTCCTCACAGATGCATACATGCGCGCACACACACACGCACGCACGCACGCACGCACGCACGCAGAGTGAACTGTCCCTGGCACACCATTGTCTTTTTACGTCTTTAAAAGTTTTGCATAAATAACTTGTGAATCAACAACCAAGCAGTTCAAATCGTTTAAGAACAACCAACCAGGTGTATTTTTCTGAGGTTGTTACAACACGAGTCTCATATTTTTCCTCCACTAATAATACCATAGACCTCACACGGCACGCTACAGGGAACATAGGAACTGGCCTAGAAAACATGTCCTGGCTTTTAGAGTTAAATAAAATGTCCTTTTTCTAACAATAAAGTGCAGGTACAAATGCATGTATGTCTTGACTCAAAAGGGGTATGGATCATAAGGAGGTCAAGTGGTAAAAGAATGTGTATTAAAGACAGCAGGGAAGAAACCGATCACAATAACGGCGGTGGAAGAAATGGGAGGGCATCTGATCTGAAGCAGTTTGGTGAATTTACCTTCAGGGCTGAATCTTTACCTAAGGCTAAACAACACAACACCTGCTGAAAGTTTTCTTAAAGGATGCGCATGAGTGTACAGGCCTTCCAAGTTATTCTGGAACAAACAAAAACAGACTTGCAGACAGTTGGAATGTAAAAAAAACAAAACAACATGCACTATTCATGGCCAGACTGCATTCAAAGGCTGTTGGAAGAAATTGACAACCTGACACACATACATTGGTGTCAAATTCTAACTTATGACAGAAGCTGAAGATATGAAGGTGAGGCTCTGGGCTATTGTAGTGTGTGGATGCAGCTGTGTGTATGAGTGCGTGTGTAGTTGTTTGAGCGCTGCTGTGAGTCTCTACACATCCATATTTTGGCATCCATCTGTTTTATATGTGTGCATGTAAGTAACATAATTAGAGTTTACTTTATTCATAGTGCACTAACCAATACTGCGTACACAAGTACAAAAGTGGCTCCTATACACACATACAGTGCATGCCCTTTCTGAAAACTGTGTAGCTGTGGTAGTGAGCACGATGCCTCAAGCCCAATCACACACAACCAGGTCTGTCACACACGTGTCAAATACATCAAGCTACTCAGAAATTCCACAGAAAAAACGAAAGACAAGAAGTTACCGGAGCCCTCTGAAGCAGATGGACTCTAGCAGTATCAGAGAACCGCTGTGTCTGTCTTCCCTTCCCTGTGTCTGCACCTGATTTTAGAAGGAAAATCATGAGAAAAAAAGGTCTGCGTTTTCACTCAGACCCAAGAAACGAGATTACCAATTCCATAATAACACGGATGCTTCACGGTAGCCGTGCCAACCGTCTGTGCTGAGTGATATATCTGATGTTTTATTTTTTTTTTTTATTTTTTAATCTCTCTCTTCCTTGATGGGATTATTCCCTCAGCCGGACTGTTTATCACAGAAAAACATATTAGGTAGAATAGAACTCAATTGGTTTGCTTTGATCTTGGCCTATAAGAGATATCAAACTGTGTACCATATATTTATTAATTTCATTTATTTCCCATCTGTGACACTTCAACGGACACTTTCTTCAAAGCGATCTTCACAGAGTAGATTAATGTCCAGCGCTTAGCATCAATAGCTCAAAATAGTCACACAACTCCACAGCTGCAGGGATAAAAACACCTCTAGCCTGACTTTTCTTTGCCCCTAAAGGTCCACTGGAAAGCACTGTGTGTGGTACGATTGCTGACAGAGGACACATGAGATTCAGCAGGCTTGTCCAGATTTGGCTGGTGCATAGTAGACTGCAGATAAAAGCAAGAGTGTTCAGTAAGATATGTCAGTAAGTGTCACCTTATGTGAGAGTCATTCACTTTCTGATTAGTCATCTTTATTAAGACAGAACTCTGTCTTTGCTCCATCCATCCATTAATCCACCCGTCCGTTTTCTTAAATGCTTATCCAATTCAGGGTCATGTGGGGCTGGAACCTGTCCTAGCTGTCATAGGGTGAGAGGTAACACCCAGAGCAGGTCGCGAGTCAGTCACACGGCTAACACAAAGAGGAAGACAACCATTCACGCTCAAATTCACACCTACAGCCAATTTGGAATCACCAACTAACTGAACATATATGACCTGAAGAGAACCCACAAAAGCAGAAGAAAATGCAAACTGCAGACAGAGAAACTCCAGAACCCAAAACCTTCTTTCTATGAGGCAACAGCTACAACTTCTGCATCATTGTACCACACCTTTCCTTGTGCTGCCGACGCTCACTTTCCTAGCTTTTCCACTTACATCTTTGTCTTACATTTGTACACTCACTGGCCACTTGATCAGATACACCTTGCTAGTGCAGATTTGCCAGATGTGAATCTCCTTTTCCAACACATCTTAAAGGCGCTCTATTGAATTGAGATCTGGTGACTATGAAGGCCACGTAAGTACAGTGGACTCACTGTCATGTTCAAGAAAACAGTTTCAGATGATTTGAGTTTTGTGACATGGTGCCTTATCCCGCTGGAAGCAGCCATCAGAGAAGGTGGGTACACTGTGGTCATAAAGCGATTAACACAAACACATTCAGCAAAAATATTCAGGTAGGCTGTGGTTTTTAAACAATGCTTTAGTGGCCCTAAGAGGCCCAAAGTGTGTCAAGATAAAATCCCCCACACCATCACACCAAAACCACCAGCCTGAACCACCGATACAAGGTAGGACAGAGCCATGCTTTCGTGTTGTTTATGCCAAACTCTAACCCTTACCATCTGCAACGCTGCAGGAATCAAGACTTTTTTAAGTCTTCAATTGCCCAATTGTGGTGAGTCCATGTGAATTGTAGCCTCAGTTTCCTTTTCTTAGCTGACAGGAGTGACACCCGGTGTGGTCTTCTGCTGCTGCAGCCTATCTGCTTCAAGGTTTAATGTGCTGTGTGTTCAGAGATGCACTTCTACACACTTTGGCTGTAAAAAGTGTGTATGAGTTATTGTTGCCTTGTTATCAGCTTGAAGTAGTCTGGCCATTCTTCTCTGACTTTTGGCATCAACAAGGTATTTTCTCCCAGATAACTTCAACTCGCTCAACAATTTCTCTTTTTCAGACCATTCTCTGTAAATATTAGAAATTGTGTGAGGGAAAATTCCAGCAGATCAGCAGTTCCTGATATACTCTGATCAGCATGATCATGCTTATATGCCTAAATGTATAGAGTTGCTACCACATGATTGACTGATTAAATATACATACCTAATTAAGGAGCTGGTGAGTGTAAATAACAGTGTGAAGTAAAAAATCTACAACATATTCTTCAAAACCTTCAATCAATGGAGGGTAAGACCGCTATCAATCAGGCTGAAGACAGAAAACCTTGGATCTAAAACAATCCTTCTGCAGGCCAAGGGATGACGTGATGTGAGATAGCTCTGTAACAGAGCACTGTGTTTAAACAGTGAGCTATCGGGACTTGTCAGACACCCATTTCAAAACTGTTCCCTTTCTGCAAAACTCATGGTGAATCAACAGTTTTGACAAGTCTGCTGTAAAACGTCAGACTCAAACAGACAGGGTACCCATGTACATCAAAGGCATTTCCGCCCCGGTCCATTTGGCACCGGATCGAAGAATGTAGGGCGCTTGTGTGAAGCAACACAGGGCACAGAGAAGGGCAGGGTGTGCCCACTCCACCAGAACATTTGTGTTTGCGTGTGTTATGCATAGAAAGTCTGTAAGAGTAGGAATTAAAATCAGCTTTGAACTGATGAAAAACTAAAGGAAAGCATAAAGAAAATCATTGCCAAAAACAGTTCAATCAAAAAGGACCCTTTGGCTAATTCTAGCACAGTTTGTGGCAAAAAGTTCTGGGTAGGTCAAGGGCTACCTCATCTTTAGAATGTCATACTGACTAATTCTAACAAACCAAAACACACCACCTACACTGCGTGCACAATTATTAGGCAAGTGAGTATTTGTACCATATCATTTTCATTCATATTTTTCAACTCCAAGCTGTATAAACTTGAATCTCTATTGGATTTAACCATATGAGGTGATGTGCATTTGTGTAATGAGGGAGAGTGTGGCCTTAGGAGATAAACATTCTGTATCAGGTGTGCACAATTATTAGGCAGCTTCATTTCCTTAAGCAAAATGGGTCAGAAAAGAGATCTAAAAGACTGAAAAGTCTGAAACTATAAAATATCTTTCAGATGGACTCTTGAAATAACCAAGATATTAGGATGCGACCACAGAACCATCAAACATGTTGAGAGAAAAGAAGCAAATGAACTGCAAAAGATTTGAGGAGAATCAAACGTGAAGCTACTAGGAACCCATTATCCTCCAGTGCTATCATATTCAAGAACTGCAACCTACCTAGAGTGTCCAGAAGTACAAGATGTTCAGTGCTCAGAGACATGGTCGAAGTAAGAAAGGCTGAAACCTGACCACCACTGAACAAGACATAAGTTAAAACACCAAGACTAGGCCAAGAAATATCTGAAGACAGATTTTTCAAAGGTTTTATGGACTGATGAGATGAGAGTGACTCTTGATGGACCAGATGGATGGGCCTGTGGCTGGATCAGCAATGGGCATAGAGCTCCACTCCAACTCAGACACCAGCAAGGTGGAGGTGGGGTACTGGTATGGGCTGGAATTATAAAAGATGAGCTTGTTGGACTTTTTCGGGTTGAGGATGGACTCAAACTTAACT
>VUQH01001296.1:0-19112 GCA_015106775.1 Etroplus canarensis
TCCCCCCCCTTTCTTTTAGGTGGTCCATGGTATGTGTTGCACCACAGTCTGCCACAGGGTTCCTCTTCCATATGCACAGCCTCTGTTCAGCACTCAGGAATCACAGGGAGACAACTGAGTTCACTTTCAGCCAAGTCAATCTAAACTTCAAGGATTTAAAATCAGGATCTTTTTCCATTAAAATTCCATCATATTCAATTAAAAACAAATTAATCGAGATTTAACACTTAAGAGATCCAATTAATATTTCAATTTAACAGAGTAACACATCCTTAACTTGTTTCAAATAACTTTTTGCTTAATTTCTTCTGTATCTACGCTCCTGCCAGACGCTGGAAGGGATACACAGAACAGCAGGTAAAAGGATCATCAATCAAATCTGGTAAAATTTCTTGACCAGAGTAAAACATCTGAAATACACCTTAAAACTGCAACTTCTGACCCAACCCCACTGTTCCACGGTTGTGCACTTAACAGAGGACAAGCTTTGTTCCTGACAAGTCTCCCAGGATCTCAGTTTCCCCCTTTGTCACTTTTGGATGACTGAGGGGGTGAAACATAAGTTTCTGGACACAGGCCATGAGAGGCTTGTTGACCCTGGTCCTTAAACCTCATCTCTTTTCAAGTGGACTAACAGTCTGAGTAAGAGTCTTTCGCTGGCATCAAGTTGTGACTAATGTTTCAGTAGTGGCCTGCTGGGTGGAGGAGGGAGGGCTGCAGGCCTCAACAGCGGGGAGAAAACGGTGGGTCAACAGGGGACTCTGTGACGCAATGAAGCTCGTAGGCAGCACCGCTGTCCACCTCCATGGACCTCCTGGAAAACAGCAGACGGATGTCCCTATGGAGGTAGATCTTTCCAGACTTAGAGCTCTGGAACCTGGATGGGAGAGGAAGGCAGCAGACCAGGAGTATGAAAAAGGGAGTGCAAACATTCACATTATATGCCACTTTGAGTGCTCAACAAATTTTCCAGCTAACTTACCTCAGGTGAATGAGGTAGCGCAAGGAGCGTCCGTAGCTCAGGGTGAAGGGCCTCTTGCTGGTTTGATTGTTTGCTTCACGGCGGGCGGGAACAGAAAAGATCCTCTGGCGTAGGAAGGTCTGGTGTCCAGCTGGCATGGCTCGTAGGTCGTACATCACAAGAAACATCTTTACCACCAACATGTTCGGGTTGAATAAGGTCTGAGGGGTTTAACCAGGGAACATGGCAGGGTTTAGACAGGTTTAAAGTTAGGTTTTAACTCTGTCTTTCATTTAACAGTAAAAAACATTTCTATATGATGAAGTTACATAAAATGAGATCACTACCTGTGACCCCAACAGTGTATTCAGAGTATTAGGAAGAAACCAACTTTAAGCACTATAAATAAATTAAAACATGCAATTTAATCTACATGTTATATGATGCAGTTTCCTCTACAACCTCTGAGAGTCTCTATTTCCTTTTGTTGCTTATTATTCTGCTATGCTGTAAACTGTGATGCAGTTATATTTTGAAAACATGTTTACAACTGTGAAAAAAAATTCCTCACCACTTGAACGGTTCCTGATGAAGGTACACGATAGCCTCTTTTCCCCAGGCGCTCCAGGTTTATCACACCCTGTGAGAGAACACATGACAATCACCAACAGGCATACAAAGTAACACACAGGAGATAATACAGATTTATTTTTAGGCTTAGACATGCATGTTTGAATTATTTAAAAAAGGCGAATTATTACCAACCGGGGATGGGACCTCCAGGATCTCTGTCAGATCCACAAAGCACCGAACCCTTATGGCCACTCCTTCAGGTGGCGGGCTCACAAAAGAGCGGGCCCATGTAGCACTTTTGTGCTGGGCTCAGCTGGGTCCCATGGGCTAAGGCTCAACTACCAGGGACTGCCCCTCCAGCTCACCCTCCCTTGCTGTCTTAATCTTCATAGGGATTTTCTGAATTACTCTTAGTCTGGCCCCTCACCAGCACGAACGCGAGATTGACAAACAAATTGGTGCGTTGCCTGCAACACTGTATTGGTTGGTTGTGGTGAAGAAAGCGTCAAAAGTAAAGCTGTCGATTTACTGGTTGATTGTTCCCACCCTCAACTATGGTCACGAGCTCTGGGTAGTGAGCCTAAGAAAAATATGAGGGATGCAAGCGGCAGGAATCCGTTTCCCCCGAAGGGTGTCTGGGCTCTCCCTTAGGGACAGGGTGAGGAGCCCGGTTATCCAGCAGAGGCTCAGAAAAGAGCTGCTACTCCTCTGTATCAAGAGGAGCCAGCTGGGGTGGTTTGGGCATCTGACTAGGATGCCTCTTAGGTGAGGAGTTTTGGGCATGTCCTACGGAGAGGAGGCACAGGGGCAGACCCAGGACACACTGGAGAGATTACATCTCTCGGCTGGTTTTGGATCGCCCTGGCGTCCCCTGGAAGAGCTGGAGGGGCCAAGTAGAAGGGGGTCCATGCATCTCTGCTCAGTGTGCTGCTCAAGCAACTAAGACCCAGATAAACACCAGAAGATGGATAAATTATTAATTCAAAGAAAAGAGTAATCTTACCATATATGGTGAGGGAGCATTGTCATCAGAGACACTATAGAATGACACTTCTACAGGTAAGGTCAGGAGATCGGGGCAGAAGGATCCACTGGCTCCGACCTGTGCATGGAAACCTTCCACTGACCCTAAAGGCTCCAGGCGGTAGTTCAGCACACACTCCTAATGAGACAAAGTTATATTTTAAACATCACTCCTGCTTTTTTTACAGCCTGATACACCTTTGATTTTCACTTTAAAGTTTTAAAATCAGGACTTATTCAGTAATGTTTGGAGGAAAAAAGAAACCACAAACATAGCTGCAAAAACCTGAACCTGCAATATCATGATTACTCCAACATGAATCCCTTGGAGAATTTAAGGACCCAAAAGGGTGTAATGGACTTCAGCTAATGTCAAAAATGATATCTGAAGATAACATTTGATTCTGAGTCTGTCTGCCAGCAATACCTCAAAGTTTCCCAACAGGCAAGGACTGGCAGGTGGAGCACTGGCACTGAACAGCTGCTGTGACTCCGGGCCCCCCTCTCTCTTTTGACACACCCTGAAGGGTAAAACACACGTGTTCGATTAACTTGTTTTTAAATGCATGATGTAAAAGCATCTTAAGGTGTTGTGACAAACAGTGTTAGTATGTCTTAAGACCTGTGTCTCAAGTGAGATAAAATGATCTCAGACTGGCTTCTATTTCTGTGTAAGCAAAGGTGATACCTTGAAATGTTTGTTCCTTGGACATCGAAATTCACTACAAGGACAAATAAAGTCATTTTGTCCACAGGTCACATATATAAATCTTTAGTGACATAGGATTTTCATCAAGCAAATTCTTTTGACTAAATAAAAATAATAATATACCATAAAGTGACTTTTATCAACCTCAGCTAAACAGATCAGTGTGTGTTTAGCAGCTGAAATGACCTTTTACCCTAGAATATCAAACTCTTCAAACATCTGCTGTATAAAAAGCAGCACTGAGCTTCCACCCACATCTGCTGTGTGTAGGCAGAGCCATGAATCTCCGTGTATATAAAGCTAGTTCAGAGCTGTCTGCCATTTTGAGCTGAATGTGTGCATTTCTAGATGCAGTCACAGTTCAGCAGAGCTTCAGCAGGTGGCACTGTGAGAGGAAAAGTCAGCAGAACGGGGCCAACCCAACCTTAGTCCTCTGCGAAGCTGCTATGGTCTCATCTCCTCACACACAGCGCTTATGCAGCTGTTTATCTGATGCAACCGTTTCTCAGGCTTTGGATGTGCTTAACTGAACAAATGTCTTTTCTGACATATATCCTTTAAAATCTTAACTGTAAGGTAAGCAAAATATCTCTATCCTTGAGTTTTTCTTGGTTTTTGTTACAGACAGTGAAAGTTGAAAAGCTGCAAAGTGAGAAAAACATGTAGGTTTTAAAAATCATGATGAAAAGTATGAGTAACTATATCCAGATGGTACTGTAATTAACAGATAATGTGGGAGGTAACAAAAGACTGCACTGGTAACCAGTGAAAGTACCCAGAACTTAGCCTCGTGGACAAAATGAGTTGGAGATTAGTACCTACAGTAACAGGGATCCCAGGTGAGAAACCACATACCTTTTCCCAGAGGTCCAAGACAAACCCTTACAGCCAGGCAGGGAGGTGTCCAGGTCAAAGCAGCCTGTTTGACTTTTCCTCTGAGGAACCTGTAGCAGGCACACAGGACATGACTAACAGTGCAGCTGCCATATGTCAAGGCTGAGTTTGTAAGAGAGGCATTAACTTAATATTTTTAGATCACAGACTAGATAATGACAAAAAAGGGCACTTTAAGTGTTGCATGAAGCCCATAACTATTCAAATATTTTCAAAAACAACAGATTTGATCTACTGTTACAAATTCATAAGACATAAAAGTAAAAATGAATTTTTCAAAAATATGAACAAGCAGTGGAACTGTTTGTACAATATGCATCATGATGTGTGTGAGTTTGTTAGTGATGTGTGTAGTGTTTATAAAGTATGTGTGAAAGTGATCTGAAGACAGGAAACTGTGATGATGAAACTTAACGTGGCAGATGAGACACCGATGAGTCATGCACCTTACGTACAAGCATGTGTGTACATTAATGCTGGAAAACTACTTAGCAGCCCAGGAACAATAAAAAAATAACTGCCAGGTATTTCAGTCGCGTAATCACCAGCATTTAAAGTACTGTAGTGCTTTCACTGGTGAAGCACGGTGAGTAATGCTTCAGCTTGAAACACAAGGTGGTGAGCATGGTGTTATGACTAAGAATTACATGGCCATTGACAGTGACTATTAAGCATTACTAAATATTTAAGTAAGCCTGCATCTTACTCAAGCGTCATCTAAGCAAATGTTCAAGTTAAAAGCTGAGTCTTACAAAGCTACTGTATATGAGTATGTTTCTTACAGGGCTGGAGAGCAGAGGCAGGCCAGTGCAGGGGTGGAAGGCCTTGGTTGCTGTAGCATCTAATGAGGGGAGATTCTGTTTCGTCCAGCTGTTGCAGGGACCCAGAGGGGAGGGGCTTTGAGCTCGCTGGAGATGGAGAGAGAATAAATTAAAACAGCTTGCAAATGAGCTGAAATCATCTGCATTTATCACACTGCCTTCCTCACAAAACTATACATATCAGAATCATGAGGTTCTTGTCTGTATGGACCTTAAACTCAATGACTTACTATTGTCCAAATGTATGTGAAATAAAGGAATAGTTTGAGAAAGGTTTTTGATGAATGAGCTAATTTATGATGCTAGCAGATGAAAAAAATACTTTTGTTCTAACTGCATGGTAGATCTTAAGCTATCACCAATTAGCTTAGCTTGGCAAAGAGACTGTTTGGTCACTGCTTAGTGTTGTCACTTTTTTATACACAGAAAAAAAACAGCCATTAGTACAGTTGTGACATCTAGAGAAACTGTGGATTACCAAATATGCTATCACACATGAGCGTATGGACAAACAATGCTCATTAGAGAAAGGTGCGTCTTACTAGGACAGTAGGATGTGGAGTCATATCTGGAATTGATGTGCTGGAGTAGCCAGACTCTGATGGTGCCTGGTTCTCATCTTGCAGGGCAGAGACCTGGGCTGGTGTGCAGTTCTGCATCTGCATCTGCATCTGTATCTGCAACTGGGACTGGGGCTTGCTGTGGTCGTGGCTTGTGTTACAGTTCATGTTTGGGATGGCATCATCGCAAGTCCGGTTAAATGTCTGCCTGGGGCTGTTCTCGAGGACAGGGGAGGCAGGGGGGTATTCACGGCTGCTGGGTGTCCTGATTCTAAGCTTTTCCTTTAAGGGAGTTCTTAAACGCTGACCAGCCTGTGCGTGGGACTGGCCTCTGAATGAGGGTTCTTCAAGTGTAGAATGAGCACCATTTTGGGCCCGGGGAAAATGGCATTCGGCGCCCGGATCGACTGGGGGCTTGTCTGTGCAAACAGGCGTGTATGTGGCAACACTCTGTGTGCTGCCTCTGTGAGGTTCATGGCTAGGTACGTGGCCATTGGTGTAGCCATTGGTGGCAGTGTGTGAGGTCTGGGGGATGTGAATGGTGTGAGAGTATGTGCGGACCGTATGCGTCACTGTTGTTGTGCGAGTGTGGTGCCGAGGGCTACCACTTCTGCTTTGCCTGGGGGACAGAGAGGGGACAGACAGTCTCTCCTGGATGAGCCTGGTAATGTCTTGCACTGCCTGGGCAATGAGGGAGCTGTCGGTCTCCCTCTCCCTGTCTTTCTCTTCCTCTCTGTCTGTCTCCTTCTCTCCATTCCTCTCCTCTTCTTTCTCTCGTGCCTCAGTCATTTTCAGCTTCCTGCAGGTTGCAGGTTTAGGAGAGGAGCTCTCCCATTTGCTGAAAGAAGTGTCAGTCACAGGTGTGTTGAACGGAGTGGGCCACACACGTCCCACAGATTCACGCGGCGGTACCTCAGGGTCTTTGGTCTTACTGGCAGTTATGTCATCATGGTTACTGCCCCACATGGCTTTGGGAGGGTTGTCAGATGCAAAAAGGCCAGGAGGGAGAGGGGGTGCTGTGGGGTCACAGAAATTGAGCCTTTGTGCAATGCGAGCAATAACTTCCTGTCTCTCCTGCAGCAGAGAACCAATAAGTGGGTTTGTCTCAGGTGGAACAGGCCTTGGGGAAGGGCAGCGGGGTGGCTCGGCCAGGGAGAAATTCTTAAAAGCTCTCAGAGTATCAGGGATGGCACTCTTTGACCTCTCATTGCTGTTGGTACAAGAACTATAGTCCTCTACCTGCGTGGGCTCAGATGAACCATTGAGGGTTGAGTATAGCCACTTCCCTGCTTTACCTGTGGGAAGCGGGGAAGGGGAGTGAGAGCGGGAGGGTGTGGGGGAGTGAGAGGGCCTGCGGAACACTGGGGAGCCCTGACGTGGCGGGGTGTTGCTCGGAAGCTCTCCGTTCTGATATGAATGATTTTCACCAGGCTCCTGGTTCTTTTTGCTGTATGGATGTGGCACAGACGTGTGAGGAAGGCTGTTAATGGGGATGTTGTTAATGGGGAGATTGGGAATGGGTAAGCCATTGAGGAGAAGGCTGGACATGGAGTTAGAACTCTTGCTGTATGTGCTTGAATTGTGTAGGAGGTTGTCTTTACTTGGGTCCTGATTCTTTTTGAGGGTGGGCAGGCCACCATGGCTGTTAAGGTTTGGACTGAGGCTAGGAGTCTTGCTGTAAAGCGGAGGAAGGCCGGAATGGATGCTGCAGGCCAGGGTGGGATACGTGGGTTGTCTGGGGAGTGACTGGACACGGACCTGCAGTGCAACACTCTGGGAAACATTGGGGACTGGGAAAATATGCTCTGAAGGCGACTGAGAAAACTGCCATACCAACTCCTCATCAGCAGCACTGATCCTATGGATGGAGAGATTCTGATTCAATAAACAGGGCCCTGTTAACTGTTACATCTTAAAATATCTAAGAATTGTCTGAGATATAAACAAAAAAATAAAAAACTGCATGCAGGTTTTACACATGTATACAAATATGAAACTAGCATAGCTTTAGCTTTTATACTCAAGTGTGACAGCCCAACAGAAGAGCCTTCAGCTCATCAGTGTTAAAGTCCTCAGTGAGTGTTACATCTGACCTGTACAGGATGTTTCTGGGGACGATGCCATGGGAGGCACTGAGCCAGGCGCTGAGCTGGGAGAAGAAGACGTAAGAACGAACAGCCAACAGCAGGGTCTTCTCCTCAATGAAACGGTCACCGCTTCTATTTAAAAACAGATGGAAATGTGCCAGTATGTCAGGTTAATGAGAAAGGAATGCGTGCTATTTTTTTCTTTCAAACACAAAGTGTTCCCTGTTTTTACACGTCAGTAGGAAAGTAGGCCAATATGTCAGGCTAATTAACTCCCTGAGTACCTCACTAATTATCTGTATTTTTATTATGTTTACTTTTTTATTTTCAATTTTATAAATTTTTGACCATTGCTATAGTTTCCATTTCTTTTAAAGCTTTTTCTAGCTTTTCCTCTTTTTTGATCTTTAGACAGCTGACAAGAGTAACTAATGATCAGAAACTGATCACTACTCTCTCTAGACCTACTAGAAAATGAAGTACAAGCATCTAGGATGTCATTTTTACTTGTACAATACTATATTACCTCTATGTGCACTGATAATTTTCTCCTAAAATTCATTAACACTAAAAATACATGTACAAATAAGTAAATAAGAGATATTTGGCTGGTCTTGTGCCAGTTAATGCAGTTTTAGGGGGTCAGGGGTCTGAGACTCCAAAGTTGTGTGCAGCATTTTGTCCATCTCCAGTGGCTCCCTATATCTTTGACAGAAAAATTAGATGAATTTCTTGGTTTCACTGCCAAAACTGTAGGCTTACCAGCATGCTTGGTCTGCACCAAGAAAGAGCAAAAAAAAGTTATGTGGAAAGACATTTCCACAACAAACACACTGCATTTGTTGTCAAGCATAAAAGGATAAAAGATATTACATTGGGCTGTTTTTTTCATTTGATTAATTTTCCACAAACATGGATAGGTCTCAAAGTAAGCCTACACAGCCATGTCCCTGCTAAAAATGGGTCTTTGGTGTGACGATACATGTACATATAAGCACAATTGGTCTGCACATGTATATAAACGGGAAATTAGTGTAGCCGTGGTCTGGTTCCTGAATTTGCAGAAGTATATAAATTTTCCTGTTTTTTGTGGTAATTTGGTCCAAAAAAAATTTTAAGTTTCAATAACTGGTGATTTTTCTTTGCTAAAGGGCCTAAACCTTCACCCAAAAAATGTTTGTACATGCCAATAGCTATTCCTCCACTTCACAATTTTTCCATTTTGCTTATTAAAAGTAATTTAAAAAGTAAACAATTTCCATCATGATTGTGCTATAATTTTATAAATGCAGCACAAAATGGTATTATTGTAATGAAAATGCAAAGTTAAAGCACCAAATAATCATAAACAGACCACTATAGACTAATCACAAGTGGTAAAAGATTTTAATTATTTACATCTATTAGTAATGTTGACAGACATTACTATACTTAATGGGTTGTGCCTCCATTTTAAGACTTGTTTTGCTCCATATAGGTTTTTTGGTCAAATTTGCTTGAAAATGTCTCTTGATACTCAAGGCTGCTGACCCTTGTTCTAGATGTAGTCATTTATACATTTAATGGGTACAGAATTGTAGAGTTATAAAAGTCTGTACACAGTGATACCATGCCAGTCAGCACAGTGGTATATAAAAAAAATGTGTGTCCATCTTTGTAGTTAATTCTTTTTATTTTGCTAAAGATCTGTCCCTATAACTTTTTGTTTGTCCAGATGATTTAATATATTTTGGTATACATTTAAAAATGAAATGCAGTTCTTATACAGGAATTATTGTGTAATACACACACTGCCATACTAGGACAACTGGTATGGCCCGTGTTTGTCCATGTGCAATTGTACTGTAAAGCAAGCTCAACATACCTAGGACATCTTGTCACTGTCAACCTAAAATAAGACTAAAAACCGCAGTGACCCTAACAGTTGTATTATGGTTTCTGGATCTGTGAGTATGCTAGGGTCTACTTGGGTGCAAGTGATGTTAATTTTGTCATCAGACTTTGAGAGTGAGACTCTCAAATAGCTGTAGATATCTGTGAACCTACCCATTTTTGGCGAATGCGAGGACATGACTGTTGAGAAACTGCACTGCATAGCACCAACTATGCATGTGCTCCTCCAGCAGACTTCAAAAGTACTATACCAGGAACGACTGTTTGTTCACAGTGTCTGCAGATGTCTTCCTGCTTAAGTGGTCAACTGGTAAGCCAATCCAGGTTTTCTGAATCTAGCTACAAATGTGTTCAGATAAAATTGGAGGGTTTTTGAACACAGACAATTCTAGCACCAAGTATTTCTTATAAAAGAAAACAAAATGTGATGTTAAAAAAAATACAATCCATTTGCTCTGGCCAAGCTAGTTAAAGGAAAGATGGCAAAAATCTTTAAAAAAGCAGACTGTGTTGATGTGTAGTTTGATAAGCTTAACAATATCACTTCCCCACAATTATAATTTTGTATTCCATTAAAATTTTTCTGCTACCCTGGAAAGTATTAAATGGTCTTGAAAGCAAGTGAACAAGTAGTCATGTTTGCCTTGTGTTGTTTCTTTGAAAGATTACATGATTCTAAGAGCCCGAGCCAATAGTTACTTGAACTCTTTCAACTCCAACTCCTTTTTCTCCCAGAAACTAAATCTGTCAGCACAAGATTTTCTTTGGGCTTTACATGATACTGCATGAACAAAACACAACGTCAAAGTAAACAGAGTATGTGACAGCATCAGAGGAGAACAAAACATACTCTTCTTTGTGTTCCTGAGCACATTGTGGCTTGTATGGAAAAAGCAGACAGTGTATTTTATGAAAACTGACAAAAGTTAGCTTTTCTTGCATTCCCCAGGTAAGAAAAAAAGTTCTGTGTGTGCATCATACTGTCTTGGAACTGGCTGTAGGGTCCATCTTTCCAGAAGCAGAGCATCTTGTTTGATGACTGGGTCGCTGATGAGGTCACTCGGGGGGCACTCGTCACCATAGCAACAGTCTGGAAGGAGCATGACCTCGATCATGATGGGGATGCTGTTCCTCCAAAGTAGGATCACCTCAGAACGGGTTCGTCTTGCCTGCCGACACTGGACACACACAGACAAAGGTAAGGAGTTAGTGTTCATTAGCGAATGTCAACACAGGGATCACCAAAGTTAGGGGCAAAGCAGGATCCCCAAATAGCAGAGTAAATTAATGTTAATAACGTCTGAATATAGAGAATTTAAAAATCCTAGTGTATATTTTCATTCATGTGCTGCTGTTCTAGTGACAGGAGGATATACTGTAGCCTCAGTTTATAAGGGTTTGGTGATTAGTTACAGCTAGTGTAGCAAATTTATAACAAACATATAAATGATTACAGATCATTAATATATCTGTCCAGTGTCCATCTCATTGGATCACTTCATGCTCATGTACCCGAGACATCCTGAACATAAAGAGTAATTTTTGTATGACAGTATTTATTAAAACTGCTGGTTTCACTGTATACCATGATAGTTTTTTTTGTTTCTTTTTTGCGGACTGGTCCTTTATGTAGTTTTATAGTGCTTTTCTCTATTTGTCTGTCAGGAGTTCAAAAAATACACAAACATTTGAATCACCTCTTTTTGGCTGCCTCATTTATGTATTCTGTCTTGCTTCTATGGCCTTTTCATTCCTCTTCTCCCCAGTGCGCACCTCCACCTCTCCAGCCTATCGTTCACCTGTTCCCTACTTTCACTACAGATCACAATGTCGTCTGCAAAAAATCACAGTCCATGGGGACTCTTTGCCTGATCTCATCTGTCAACCTCTCCAGTGGAAACAAGAAGGGGCTCAGAGCTGAGCCCTGATGTAATCCCATCCCCACCTTGAACCCAACTGTCACTCCTACCATACACCTTAATACTGTCTTCTTGTCCACATACAAGTCCTGCATAACCTTCACATACTTCATACATAACAAGAAGCGCTTGGAGAGTGCAAACCTCTGATAAGGTCTAGCTCAATAAATAATTAAAAATTCCTGGATCTGGATCATGATTCAGATTACCCCCCAAAATTTAATGTTCTGTTAATTGTACCACACACTCAACCCCTCAAAAACTTTCATTAAAATACATTTGTAACCTTCTGTGTAAAATTGCACACAGACGAATAAACTAATGATGGTGCATAAATTACCTTCTTGGTGGAGGTAATAAAACATAAAATATAACTACACAACTAAATAAAACGGACTCAGGCTCTGTTGACAAAATAGCTATTATAGTCACTGATTTCCGAATAGGCTGCCCGTTATGTGTCAAAGTTATTTGTATAACTCTTTAGCAATGCTGCTTTTGAAGAAAGCCAACATACTGGCTTGTGCATGTTCTTGGGCTCTCCTCTGTCCTTTGGCCTAAACCCAAAATGTTCCCACACTCAAGCTGTGAACTTAAGCTTTATGATAAAATCCATTTTGAGTTATTCTTCCAAAAAATCTGGTTTTATTCATTCATTTTTTCATTCATTCATTTTCTTCTGCTTATCCAATTCAGGGTCATGGGAGGTGCTAGAGCCTATTCAAGCTGTCATAGGGCGAAAGGTGGGGTACACCCTGGACAGGTCGCCAGTCTGCTGCAGAGCCAACACAGAGAGACTGACAACCATTTATGCTCACAATCACACCTACGGTAAATTTAGAATTGCCAAATAACCTAACCCCTTTGCATGTCTTTGGATTTTGGGAGGAAGCTAAAGCACCCAGAGAGAACACACGCAAGCACGGAGGCAAACTCCAGACAGAAGGATCCAAGCTGGCCAGCTGCTGAATTCGAACCTCTTGCTGTGAGACAACAGTGCTAACCACTGCACCACCATTCTGCCAGTCCATTATTTTGAATGAAATGCCTAGAACTTGGCCGCTATGCCTTTGCCTTAAATCCGACCCTGTGAGCCCTTGAAGTTTGACCCCACAATCTCATAAATGTTATTAAATGTTCTACCCATTGTAGAACATACCCAGACAACCTGACAACATGACCCTCCGGATGGAGGCATAAACACACTTGTTAGCTTTGAGTGACACGTTATATTTGCTTCCCTTGGTTCACGCTTCTCTTGTGTGTGAAGGAGCTAAATGCACTTCACCCACTGGGAAACTCCACCTCAGAGGCCAAACCAGAGGAGCAGTGGGAAGCGAAAATATCGCAAAACACAGCTCATTTTTTTAATCCAAAACTTTGAAATAGCAGACTCAGCTCCACACATTTTTTTTAAATTTCCATTACATCTTCATTTTTTAATCTGTCTTTTCTGTTCTTATTCCACATAGCATTACCCAGCATGACATTAAACACTGTAATATAGTAAAAATACAAACATTAGTGCTACAAATGGTTTACATTTCACTAATTTTAACTGTAAGAAGAGTACTGAGCCTGTGGAGGGCCTCTCTAACCATTACATATCTACCGATCAGCTGTGCATTGGTATGGTGAAATTTAAAAAGAATTCACGGCAGTAAACTGGTTAAACCTGATTATCTGGATGAACTGCTATACTGCCCAGCACCAGGAGAGATGGTTTTTATTTACTTAACTACATGAGCGGCTATGTGTATACACATAGCCTCTACACAAAGGGAAAAGGAGGATCATCCCACAGAAAGTTTTCAGCACGTGACACCTTATTTCTTGCAGTCTAATAAATATTTATGTACCTGTTAGTGCTCTTTTCATATTAATTTGTGCTAAATTGTTCTCAGCAGTGAAGGCAGGTCCAAATGCACATGTTTTAAATGCTGATGTGTACGCATTGTTTGAATATAAGCTGGATGCACAACGGCTACAGAGCAAATCATGCCCTGTTTCAAAGTTATTTTAAAAAAATCCAACATGACTGTCAAACTTTAAAACAGCATATACAGCATATAAAGGAGACAATTCCCTTCTACAATGCGAGGGCTTCGTCAGAAGGACAGCTGGCGCAAAATCTGTGTCAAATCACCTATGCGGATTCTACTTTACTTTACTTCTACTGTAGTGGCTCCTTTGGGCATAAAAAACCTAGCTGTTGTGAAGGGGCTGTCAAGGCAGTCCAAAAGATCAATGACAACAAAACAAAAGGAACAGCCTATTCATTGGAGTGCAGCTTTTTCAAAGTAGTGCAGTCACATGAATAATTAAGCTAACCCATCACTGAATACAAGTAGGTCTACTTTACAAATACACAATATAGGATTCTTTTGCATTTTTACATACACATACATCAATATTCTCAATGCGCAAGAGTTAAAAAATATAAGCCCTTATAAGTCGAGCACAATGCTGGAGAACTGTAAACCCTTCAGAGATGTATGAAAAAAGTGTCTTACCTGGGGTAGTTTGTCACTGCATTCATGCTTGTGAAGAGGAGGCATGCCTGACTGAGCTGGCGGACAGTGTAGCCCCTCAGTCCTGCCTTTCACAGAATACTCTGGTGTCCTTCC
The DNA here is from genome assembly GCA_015106775.1 of Etroplus canarensis. Classification (NCBI taxonomy): domain Eukaryota; kingdom Metazoa; phylum Chordata; class Actinopteri; order Cichliformes; family Cichlidae; genus Etroplus; species Etroplus canarensis. The sequence continues at coordinate 14,068 of VUQH01001296.1, forward strand.
CTCTGTGATGAGCAAGGTGAGGAACACCAAGAACTCCTCCGCATCATACTCAAAAAACTCCTCCGTTGCATCTATGGAGGACAGAGATAAAGAGGGTCACATATAATATATAACAACTGAACATCCAAACAAATACAAGGAACAGGTTGGAGGAAAGTAGCAATTAAACCACTAATTTGCCCACTCTGTGACACACCAGAAAGCCACCTGTTTTGCAGTGATGCATGCCTGACTAAGGCCATTTAACTTGGACTGGAAAGGCCTGTTTAAAGAATGGGTGTGGGGCTGGGCTGTGAATGACACAAGTTTTCCAGTTTGACCACTTCAAAGGATATATTTAGACGGTCTATGTCAGCTGAGCTGTGGGCTGAAGCCACACACTGATTGTTTCTTCTCTTATGCAGCACACACAGACAAGAGCAGCACTGACGTGACATCATTAAGAACCATTGGCAAAACACAAACAAAAGCTCAACCAGTTACACAAGCAAAGCACAAAAGAGAAATAACAGTGGGTACTCCACCAGTTTAGCCAGAGGCCAGGGGTGGGGCTGGCAGGACAGAGCAGGACCTTTTGGGGGAAGAAGCTATTTCCCCTCTGAGTCTGTTAACATCTATGTAAGCGCACAAAGGATAAGAAATAATCAGCTGGACATCGCAATCAAATTATAGTTCATGATAACCCATTATTATCAAATAATTTCACTCACAATAGCTGAATCAAAAAGTGCAGATGGGTTGGTCAGATGATACAAAACTGGCTTCTCTGTCTCCTGCCACAACAAAATGAAACAAATCCTGCTGTTTGTGTTATAAATGAGCTTAGACCTTAAGGAGGGTATTTTTAGCAGACAGTTGAAGAGCCTGTCTTAGTTCTCCATCTCCTGCACTTCTCCAGAGAAAACTCCCAGAATCCCACAGGAGGTCAGCTGATACACAGCAGCACAAAGAATCACAGCTTTCTTTCTTCTGACGTACAGCTGGTGCCTGCACATAACCTCTGAATGTCAGAATATTTGAATCCGAAGCAAACCAAACTGAAGTCAAATTTAGGTGAAAGCATCCTGTTTTTTTCATTATGCCCATGTCAGGTCCTCACAAAGATAGAAATGCAGAAACACAAACACACCCTGTCCTCCTCCCACCAGAGCAGCACTGGCTAGAACAGAGTCAAGCTCAGCTGGCTTTGCAGAAGTGTGAGCTATGAGCTGCTGCTGTATGCGTGTGTGTGCGCGCATCACAGCCAGCCAGTCACGCACATTCCTCTCAGGGAACTCCTCCTACATGCCTTTGAGCTGCTGCTGCACGTGGAGAGAGATGCAGTCCAATACAAAACATGACGAGGGAGGGGTGGGAGGAGGGGGTCTGTTAGCCAGCTGTACGATGAATAAAAGCAGGTTAAAGGAGATGGAGAGGGATGCTATATTCAGAGACAATCTCCTTTTCTTTATGGACTGAATCAGAATGGTCTGAACAAAGGGAACAGGAGACCAACAGTGTGCTAGAAAAACAGAAAGAGACACAAGCGACGGGGGTAATATATGACAAAGGTCAGCATTCAAAGTCACGGTGCCTCGTATTTACACGATGGCTGGCCTGCACATACTGGATACGGTGTGTTCTGGCTGGCTGATTTCCAGTGAAGGTTTGATGCTCCCAGTCAGTGCTGGAAGAGACTCCTGATACTATTGGGATCTGGGCTAAAGGTGACACTCAGGAGCATGGACTGATAAATGGAGGGGGAATAAAAGAGTGATTAAGGGAGCAGAGGAAAAGCAGCCCATGTGAAATGGTGTGCTAAACCCCTCCTTTAACACACACACACACAACCCCCAATTCATATGTGCACAGTGGGTGTCAGATTGCTGCCTTCTAGGAAAGCCAGGCTCTGAAACACATAACCCTAAAACACACATGGATGCTAACAAACAAGGACACCACAAACACCCAATATGCACACTGCATGCAGCGGAGGACAAAGAACCAGTGATCAAGGCTTGGGTTAAGGGGCCCAGTCTGCGTATACGTACATACGTAGAGCTGTCATTCATTAAAGGATTGTGCCTGAATAGAGCATTCCTATGAAGCCCACACACACACACACACACACACACACGCAGCTTGAATGGAAATTAGGAGGTAATCAGCATGCAGAATAAGACAAAAATAAAGGTTGAGATGAAACCTTTGCACAGATATAGTTTTCAGTATAAGTCATATTTATGTCTGATTTCAAACACTTAACATTATTAAAACAAGAACTAAAGTCAAAGTAACACACTTTACTACACTTTTGCACTCACAGAGACTGATCCTCCTGCTTGGGAGCAACCTTCATCCACTGAGCTCATCTCAATGACAGAGAGATGATGCAATATCTACTCCCTCTAAACAACTTATTTCCAAAGATGATTTTTGGAAAATTTCTGAGAAAACAAGACAGGATATTTTCCACAGGTTTCCTTTCCTTTCCTTCTTGTAGCACACAGCAAGAAATAGTCAGCTTTAAATGTGTTCACATTACTGAAAAAAAATCTGTGTGGTTTATGGGACCAGTATGGCTGTGCGTGGGCTGATGCAGAGCTTAGCAGACGTATTGTAGATATGTACTGTCACCAGGGGGCCGAATCAAAATTACGTGGAACATCCAGTCTGTGGTCCATTTTGACTTGTGTTTTTGCCTTTCTTTGTCCTTTAGCTTTGCCCCTGCTAGAAGGCAAAAGTCTTAGTAGGCAAAGAACCTCTTTGTAGAGAAGAACCAAAGAAAAATGTCTGCTGCAGCTGCTGTCTCTGCTTCTTTGTATCACTTCTTTTTCCATATCGCCGTCATTCAATTTCCTGTTAAAGTGAACTTTTCAAAGAGTCAGCATTTTACCTACGCATTGCACCATCAATGTCATGCTGTGTGCTGCTGGCTTTTGGTGGACTGCAAGCAAGCACGTCTGCACCCGTTGCATAGCCAAAATTCTAGGCAATAGGATCTAGGTGCAGTAACATGAATTCTGTTGTATTTTGTTTTTTTGGAAAGGTGGGGTGGGGTCCTCCCTGTGTAGCGTGCAAGAGGCAGCATACATAATGTTCACTTGCTAACTGTGAATGCAATAGGACAAACATTTTACTATGGAGTTTGCAAGTTTCAGACTGGTTCAAGTTTGAGCCGACTGCACTTTCATAAGGGATGTTCCTTAAACAAGAGGAAAAACAAACAAAGCAATGCAGAACTGTTTACTTTTCACCTTGTTTGTTAAAAACTTCCTGTCAGAGAGAAAGGCGTAGTCATCTGCTGGGGTTGTACACTGGGCTAGCGGCTGGCAGTGTCTCAATATCTATTGACTATAACTATTAATACAATACTTTAATAGATTTACATTAATAAAATAAGAAAGTTTCATTTAACCATTACTTGGATGTCGACAAACAAGTGCAGTGGCATTTAAATGTCTATTCACGCACGCACCTAGTTCTCATGCCTATGTCAAGCAATCTTTAGAAAAGTTCAGGGCTGCAATGCATATGAGAAAATACCTTTGGATGTGACACTTATGATAAATCTGAGAGAATCTGGAAAACCTTTAATAATTACATAGGAACAAAGCTTCAATCTCATCACTCTTAATAACATTACTCAAAATGCTGTTTTATGTTTTAAAAGAAATTAAAATACACAAAAACAATATTTAACCTGATGCTAGAGGCATCGAACCATGCTTTCAATAATGTCCACAAATAGTTAATGTCATTTTTGAAATTTATGTAATAGATGTTTACCAATCATTAAGCCTACAATTTGAGTTCAATGTTCAGTCCTGGCTTTTCCTCCCCCCTCATCTTCCGTTTTCCCACTGGACCAAGACTGATTAATTCTTGCCTCTACATCTTCCTACAAAGTCAGTTTTAGCCCTCATTAGTTCATATATCTATATGCACACGGTTTGTATAATGTGTGTGTCTAAGACACGATTCCTCTCTTCCTTCAATTTGTTTGTGTGTCCTCCCTGAGTATAAATGATGCAATTTACTCTACACTGGTCCCCTTACATTCAGTTAAAGAAATACCATAGCAACTACTAGCAGTGCTTGAGAAATGCAAACAGAAAACAATTAGGTTTAGGTCCAGCGATGCTTCGCTAATAGACCCTGCACTAAACAAACCCAAACACTAATACACGTACACACAATGGAAAGTGTTTTTTCTGTCCCATGTGCATGTGATCTCTCCTCCATGTCCCGATCATGTGTGATGTGAATTATGTAACAGGTCGGATTAAGATTCAAGCGTCTTATTATTAGACCTATGACCGCCTGCCACCAAGTGCAGCCTGAGTCCGCCTACAGATCAGCTGGTTCAGCACACATACACACCTCTCAGCTGTGTCCATCTCCTCAAGCCAACAGATCAGTATAGAGTCATGTGGGATGGAAAAAGGCCTCGAGGACAAGAGCAGAGGTCAACCTCGATAGCCAATGCTGTCGTCACAGTGAAGGGCCTTAGCAACATGGTCAGTGCTTGTTTGTGTTGTATTTCAATTAACATATTCCTGTACATTTGAGTATGTTTTAAAGCATAAAAAATAAATACATGTAGCCTTGATAAAGGTTTATACGTTGTGTACTCAGTGGAGTTGCTGTTTAAAAAGGAGAACCAGATGGCAGGTCAGAGGGAGAGAAAGACAGAAAGTAAGAGGCACACACATTTAGATAAGATGACCCATTAATCCTTGCACCATGGCCACACAATCACTGCATAGTTGGCTCTCTTTCTACGGCCAACATTCAAACACATACACTTAGCTAATTTGAATGTGGCCTAAGTACCCATATGGCCACCACCCTCATCCTCCTCAGCATAGCCACTGGTGATTACTCTGTACATGTCTTTTCCACAGGAGCATAGTTAATGCTAGAACTGAGAAGGAGGCCCTTTTGACTCCATCATAATTTTAAAATCATGTAACACTGTTAAAATAAAACCCCATCAGCTCATATTTCCTGGCTTTTCCTAAAATGGGTTTATTCATCACACTGTGAATTTTGGGATGCGTGGG
>VUQH01001296.1:19132-34741 GCA_015106775.1 Etroplus canarensis
GGGAATTTTGGGGGGGGGGGGAAAAAAAGAAAAAAAAAAAAAACAAACACGACGACTGATACCTAGAACCGCTGAGTGTGTCATTTCTATTCCCAAAAAATGCATGTAAAATGCTGTATTCAACAGTCATTGCATGCCTGGCTGCCTTACAAAATGTATTGTTTACATGTTGCAGGTAGGTTACTAGCTATACAGAGCAGCAGGGGAACTTCAGCTCAACTGAGCAGAGTACAGATGTGCTTCTTATTTTTCTGTAGCCAACTGTGTGGTGAATTTTATAATGTGGTGATAATCTGTTTCACAGTGAGCACTGTTTTTTTAATTGCTTCTCTCTTTAAGCACAACTAAAATCACACATTATCTACAATTAGTTTTAACTGCTCAATTATGTTCTTTTTCTACACTGATTAAATTATTAATAAATACTACCACTCAAAAGTTTGGGATTACTTGAAAATTTCAATGTTTTTCAAAGAAAAACACATTTTTATGCAAATCAAAAAGAATTTTATCCATTTCTCAAACAATTAAAATTAATCAGATGGTTTTTAAAGAATTATCTACATTTTGCATAGAGGTCTATTATCAGCAACTGTCAGTATGCTGCAGCAATTTCTTGGTATGGCTGCTAATCCAAGCTATTAACTTTATGAGGATAATTGATCATTAGAAAACCCTTTTGCAATTATGTTGCACAGCTGAAACCTGTTGCACTAATAAAGGAGGAAAAAAGGAAGCATGGCATTCTTTAGGTTAGTTTAATATCTGAAGCATCAGCAGTTGTTTGTTTACTGGCTCAAAATGGCTAGAAACAAAGAACTTTTTTTTTTGAGACCCGTCAGACTATTGTTGTGCTTAGAAAGAAAGACTATTCAATGCGAGAAATTGCAAGGAATCTGAAATCTCTTACCATGCTATTAACTACTCCCTTTAAGAGAGCAGCACAAACTAGCTCTAAAAATGACAGAAAAAGGAGATGGAGGCCCTGATGCACAACTGTGCAAGAAGATAAATATCTGAAAGTGTGTAGTTTAAGACAAAGGTGCCTCACAGGTCGTCACCTGGCAGCTGCAACAAATAATACCCTTTACACACCAGTGTCAGCTTCAACAGTGAAGAGGTGACTTCAGTATGCTGGACTTCACGACACAGTTGCCAAGAAAAAGCCACATCTTAAGACTGGCCAATAAAAGAAAAGACTGACACTGACTGACATGGGACACTGGAAGACTGGAAGAGTGTGTTGTCGACAGAGGAGTCCAAATTTAAGGTCTTCATATCAAACAAAAGAACATTTGAGAAATGAAGAATAAATGAAACAATGAAAGAACAGTATTTAATACCACCAGTCAAGCATGGAGGAGGCAGCGTGATTGAGACCCCGAAGAAGGAAAACTACATTTTGCAATGCCATGCCATACCCTGACGCACTTGATTGAGGACAATTTCATCCTACAACAGGATAACGTCCCAAAACACACCTCCAAAATGTGTCAGTAATATTTAAAGAATAAGCAGTCAGCCAGAATGCAATGGAGTGACCAGCACAGTCTCTAGATCTGAAGCAGCCAATCAGAAGAAAGTTGGCTTAAAGGGAGTAGAACTAAAATGGTTTGATTCAAACACATGAACTGAGGGGCTGCACAGATATCCAATAAGGCACTAGCAGAATACAAAAAAATGCGTATTGAGTTTGAAATGTACTTCATTCCCCTGGCTTAAAAGAGCGGGGAAAAGGAGCCAAAGAGTTTCATTTCAGACAATGAAGTAACTAGGCTAAATTTGTCTCATTTTTAACTGTGAACCTTTTTGATGTGTGCGTTAGAAAATATACTAAAATAAAAACTACATTACCAAAACGGAGATGGGGCTGCCTGGAGCCCCATCTCCAGTTGCAGAAGGGAAAATCACAGTAGAGATGCAAAAATAAAGAGTTCATCTATAGCTGGGCTACTGATTATCAAAGAAAGAATATAACACACAGAAAAAGGGGGAATCATATACGGCAGGGCAGCTGACAGAGTTCAGAAAGGGAGAGACAGAAGGTCTGCACAGATACTGGAAAAAGCAGATCTGATCTGATCTGATCTGAACAGCAGATCGGAAGCCTACACAGTTAGTTGAAACGGCAGACAGGAAGTCTATTTAAACATGTTTTCAGTTAACTGTTGAATGAATTTCATTCAAACATCTGAACCTTGAAAATACTTAAAAAAATAAATAAATAAAATTATATGACATCTGTATCAGCTGAGTTTCTGTCAAAACACCCACACAGGAAAGTAACGTATGTTAAGAAATGTCAAGTATTTACTTTTCTAATAGTCTTAAACATGAAAACAGAATATCAACACATTTCGTTACCTACCACATGCATTTTGAGCCTTTCAAACTTTACACTGTGGGGATTTCCTTGATTTTATCTTAATTAACCTGAGTATGAGTGTAACACGCATTTTGCAATACAAGGAAAAAAATGATTCAACATTTACATAACAACAACAACAAAGATCAGTCAGTGGGTGTTCCACTTGCCTTTGTATAAAATATCCACATCTCTAATATTAGAATCAACTTAGAAGTATGAAAGAAAGAACAATAAGTACACATTTGCTTTGTTTAAAAGCCCAGATAAGCTGTGAAAATAATGAGTAACTCACAGTAATTGTTGAGGTTCCTCCGCACAAGACACTACAGCTCTAAGTGCTCTAGTGGGGCTCAATCAATTTTCTCAAGATGAATAAACAATAATACAGAGAACAAAGATCTACACAAATAGACCATTTTCTTAAGAAAATCAAGGCAGCAAATACACAAGAAGATATCTGCAATTTTGAAAACTTAAAATGCTCATTCTTAGTCTTGATGTTTAAAATCTTTTGAGGTCTTAAGTTGATAAGTGTAAGACATTTGATTTTCTGGGACCTGCAGACTCCAGATAACCAGCCAGCTGGGAGGCAGTGCATTAAGGCAATTTTCAAGCAGCTTCAGTGCAGCAGTGGCAGCAGTCTGCTGGGCTCGCTGAGGTGTGTCAGCTTAAAACACAATGATATCTAACTCTTTCTGAATAGAGCCAAACAGAGAAGTTTCAGCCTTTCCAACCACAAATTTCAAATTCTGATTGAGTACAGTGCTGGAGGTCGACTTAAAGGGTTCTTTTTTTGGCTTCACTTGCACCTCTTAGTCACCACTGCATGAAATATAAATTAAAAATGTGATGCAGTAATGACCTGACCTTCAATCATGCACAGACTGGACATAGCGATGTGACAGCACCAAAGTGCATGTAGTATATTCTAGGACTGCAAGATGTGATTTCAGAAAATAGCTTTACAGAAAATACAGTATGACTATCAGTTATCAGTGGAATAAAACAAAGCACTGGCTTTATTTTTGTGGCACATGATTTAAAAACTGTGTATCCGTAGAACAAAAAGAAGGAAAGAAATCTAAATTTAACAACAGTTCTGTTCCAGAGTCTGTTTTTTACTGTGCTGAATGCTATTTCCTTCAAAGGAGAGAGTTACAAAGCAGCAAACTTTACATCTTTTTGTCATAGCTGCAATAGCAATCAGCACCAATAACCAAAGGAAGCAGCACCACAACACACAACAGAGATGCCCTACTAGTGCACAGTACACCCTTCATCTAACAGACAACCATCATTCTTTCTCAACAAATTTTCCAATGCTCAAAAAAGAGAATATTGTAATTATCAAGACAAAATTCTGCACTGAAGTTTGAATGGGCAAAAACAGCACTCCCTTTTTTGAAAATCAAGATTTTTGCAGCCCTAGCAAACATTAAGGCACCCTCACACAGATGCATTTTCACAAGACAGCTCTTCTATGCTAAATCTCTTTACTGCAGCCCCCAGTGTGATAAATTTAGATACAACTTGGTAGCTCTCATTTTCTGTTTCTTTTTGTCTCTCTCTTTTTCAAGTGTAGGTTCTCACAACCAACTATTTGATGACTTTTTGATGATGTCTGCCATGAAAGCTCATGTTAAAAAAAGTTTAAGTGGAGAGTGCCTGAAGTCACACACTACTGAAAGATAAGAATAATTATCAGTATTGCAAGCATGTGAGAAAAGTTCTAACAGCCACAAGTTACTTTCTAAAATGCTGACATCCATGCAAGTGTCTGCTCCTTTGATTTCTACATATTGTAGCTGTTATGCTGAGCTAACTCTTTAATGTACAAGTATCAGCACAGACAACTCAGTGACTATTAAACAGGGGCTCCCCTAAAATCCACCACAAAACTGTTCTTATGCAAACTGCCTGATGTCCACTATGCAACTACCTGAAAACCATGAAAGCCAGTATTCGGCTTCAAAGTATACAAATGCACTGGTGGCAAAGCAGGTGGCAGTTCTGAAGTGTCAGCAGCTCTGGTGGCATTTCTACCACTATGGGAATTGTTTGCAATGCTGTCTTTTTTTCTGGTCCATGGCTAGTCCTGCAGTTTGAACAACTATATTTGGAGACCAGGTGGTTTGCAGGACCAGCTTAACTGTATTTACTTTGTCTTTACAGCTGAAGGACCACGACAGTCTGTTCCAAAACACGCATAACAGCATATAAACCTGCAGAGCAGCTACATCGTGTAACACAAGCTGACTACCTTAACAATCCAGACTTCTTAAGTAACATTTTGAGCTAGTTGGTTATCTAAATGGCATTATACCTTACTTGAAATACAATACATTTCTGGTTAAAGTTCATTTTTCCAGCGTAAAATATTTACCCCACTACTGTCAGTCATTAAGAACTGTGTACACGTAAATTATTCACAAATCTGGAGTCATAACGCCCTTAACTGAAGTAAAGATGTGGCCTGTGCATATTCCCACAACTTACACGAATAAGTTGAGTGCCTGTGTTGTGCTTGTGCCAGCACAGTATTTGCTTTCCTTATTTCAACTAGTTAATGTTCTGACACAGTGATCAAAACCTTCAAGTTCAAGTTAATGTTTAAAAAAATCTTATGTTGTTTCACATAATGGCATTAAAAGAAAAAACAAATCAGGAAAAAAAAGATTTACCACCATTTTTGCCAAACCAGAAGACTCTAAGGAAGTGTGTTTTTGTAGTGAGCTATGAGGAGATCAAGCATACATGTTAAAAATTTCTTGATGGTAAGGCTGACTAAGGTTGGGTGATCTTCATAGTCCAACCACCCAGTTGCCCACCCAGTAAAATCAGGAATAACCAGAGTATGAGCCAGCAGATGAGCACACTGCACTGACCACCAGTCACACAGCATTCGGATGTTCCCCTTTCAAATTTTTTAAATAGGTAAAGGGACATGGTCTCTTATGCCAAAAGGAAACTCTCACAAGCTGAACAGGTAACAAATTGTGAAAATAGCACCCAATGATCCTGAGACCCTTGGCAATCCAGGCATTTTTGTGTGTTCAAATTGAAAAGATTCTGACATTTTCAGAACCTAAAGATGTTTGACCAATATGTGATATTTCCAAATTATGAAACAGAACATCAGAATAACAATGTTGTTCCTGCCATAGCCGTAACACAAGTTGGCAAGTGTTAAAAAAATGACAATATTAGAAAATTATTTTGAATAGTGGCTAGAAGATGAAATTGGTATCAAGCTGGTCTCTTTTAGGTGTTTTGCTAACGTAAAAATATTTGGTTTGAAAATGACGATAATTGTTTACACATTGCATTTTGCGAATCAGTTATCATTCCTTGGTCATCGGCATCCAACACAAAGTATTTCCAGTACCTGACTCCTGAATGCCTTTCTTAATAACAAGCGGGCAGAGCGATCCTGGCAGCTGAATTTGAAGCAGAAAACACCCAGGGTACCAATGCTTGTTTCTGTTACGCTATGTCATGGACAATGAATTATTGCAGGTTTGGTGTTGAAAATATAATACATTCCATAATATACAGCTGGTTATTGAAATTATTGTTCTGGACAAAAAAAAAAGATTGGGTTTTATTTAAATGATGACTTTCAGAGTGAGTGTAAAACTGATTTGGTTGCAGTTTAAATTTGATTTTAATGCCCCAGGAAATTTTATGTGGCTATCATTGTTAGACAATTGTAGAATGCTGGAAAATAACAACTTTTAAACCACTTTATGAACTTGAGGTCCTCTAACTCTAACTAAATTTTCAGAATGTGAAACTAAATTGTTATTACCTTCATATAACATACCAAAGTCATTTTATAAAAAACAAAAAATAAAATCACTGGAATCATCAAGTGATAATACTGATTTAATGCCTTAATAGGAGAAAAAGTTTTAAGTTTGCATTTATTGTGAAGATGTTGAAGACCCAAACACTTTGACTGTTGCCAATCAACACCCAAATAATTATTTGAAAGGTTATGATTTTTTTTTAAATAATAAAGGTACAACTAATAAATCCAAAATAGCCCATGAAACAAAAAAATAATGATCTTTAATTTCAGCAACTGGGCATCAACAATTATTAGAAAAGGACACTTAATGTCAGTGCACAGCTTATCTAATGTTAGCAGCACTGACCCTGGAACAGTGACACACAGCCACAAGGCAGGCTTACTAGCTAAAGCAAATAGGCTTGTATAATTTCACACATCTAGAAGATGACCACCTTAACAGTAGAGTGGCAGTTATCACATACTCAACAAGTCTGGAAAACCACTGGGAAACTTTAACTTTTATAGCTATGACCTAACAAAGTATTAAGTTAGATTACCAACGGCGGTCAGTTGTCATAGTACTGTCGGGCATTCATTACCTCACTCTAGAGGAAGCTTTGAATATTCATGGAAGAGCTCAAAGAAACTTGGTTCCCCACAAATGTGGTATTCTGGGTAGCCCTGTGACACTCATAGATTCAGACAACTGATTAAACTATATGTGGTGCCTTTTGCCTACAAAAGACAACTGATATCTACCTGACCAGGGCAAACACCTTTGTGGGACAAGCTGAACTGGATCCAGGTTAACTTGAGAAACAAGTTGACGTGCAGAAGAGGACTGATTTTTCCTCATGATTACTATACATTTCTCCTGGTGCATTAAAAGCTGGGGAAAAAAACTTGAAATTTAGGGGACTAAAAAATATCTAGACAAAGTTTTTCCTATGTCTTTTTTCACTACTTGATAGGTATAAAATTAGGTAGTGAAGCAGTATTTGCTGCATGCATTTAAAATTTCACCAATTTCAACATGTTTTTCCTGCGAGAGCATTTGTGTTTGGGCCAGAGAGCCAAAATTAAATAGCAATCTACTTCTTCTCTGTGGCGTCTATACCTACAAAACCTACTGTGGACATGGCAGTTGCATGACTAGATCAAAACCATAATATCTCCCAACTTTTATCTGGGAGATATAATAATGTTAGTAATGTACAGATGATGCATTTTTAGGTGGCAGATGGTCACAATGAAAGCTAAAAAGCTTAACTTATATAAATGTCATCTCTACATCTGTCAGTTTTAATAGCTAAAGGTCATCCAGCGCATCCATGTATACAGAGCACCTATGATGGGAATTTAAAAGTTTCAATGCTGCTAAATTTCCTGTGAAAGAAGAATTTGCAAGAAAACTTAAGAACCATGTACCTAAGCAGACTCTGTGGCAATAAGCAGTCTCAGCTTTTCAAATCATTAAAAAATAAACAAACAAAAACACAACATAAAAGGAGATGTTGCTGTACAGGAAAAGAAATACATGGTCTCATTTTTGTTCCTGGTTGACTGACTTGGGAATGGAGGAAGACAGTAATCACCAATCACAACTGTTGACCAGCGAAAAAGGTGGGTGGGACAGGTGTTACCAAGGCAACAAAAAAAACTGTGTTAAACATTCCCGTCACGGTGATTGAAGAGAATCTCTAAGCAGGAATGATCTATGGCAATATGTCTCTTTGCAAGCAAAAATTAATGCTTCAGCTATTCTTTGTGAGTCTGCAGTGATGCACACTAAGGTGCCATGGCTCTATACTACATCTTTGCATTACACTTCAAGATTCTCTACTAATATGTGTCCATGCTTGCTTTGTGCGTGCTGAGCTCTGTGTATGTCATTATGCACATTATCCCCAGAGTGTTTATGTTACTCTATTGTGAATCCCTATACGGAGTGAGCTTTTACTCTCCTTGTCTGTGGTAAAACAGCAGAGGATTGTTGCTTAACTTAAATTGTAATAACAGGGTCAGCTGTGTTTCCATAGCGTTTTAAAACATGAATCACACATCACTGCCAGCTCACCTTTCCTGCTTTTGTCTGCCTTGTGTTACAAGATTACAAAAGACTGAAAATGGTGAAGCCTGCCAAGAAACCAGCATGTTTTTGCCAGAGGCTTTAAATAATGGTAAGGATCACTTGTAAGTAAGAGCTACAGATTCAATTTTAAAAACAAAACAAATAGCATTTGTTTTGAATTTTTAATAACAGACTGAGAGACCCTGATATTTGAAACTTCGCCAACAAACTGACTACCAGTATATCTCACCAATAAACCGTGGACTTTGTCAACAACTTCTTAGTTCCAGAAAATTGCATTAGTATTTTCCTCTGTCCTTCTGAAAACGTTTCCATTTTCCTCTCTCGTGATTAGTTACAAAGTTTCTCTAAAACTATGGACTCTGTGACCTGTGTGTGTGTGTGTGTATCCCTCTCCCACTCACAACACAAAGGGGCAGATTTATAGGACACATAGCAACAAGTCCTGATTGGCTGAGGGATGTGAACATGGTTCTAGCTGAGGAGAATCCTTCTTCTACTCTGTGAACTCAGCTTTTATTCTCCAACTCCCAACAAACAAACAAACAAACACACACTCGACCCAGGCTGACACGCCACCTTGTCCTCTCTCTCACACCCATTATTGTCAGCCATAAAATAGAACTTTTGTTTAGCAGCTGAGTAACATACTACTGATGTAACATGATAAACAAGCTGTGAGCTTGTGGAGAAAAAAATCGTCATTGTGAAGCTTAACTGCACTGAGAAGCTAAGCTGCAAAAACTTAACCTCTGGCTTTTTTAACGTCCTAGGACTTGATTTATTAAAAAAGCTATAAAGACCTATGCACAACGCAAACTAGTATTTCTTTTACTTCACTGCTTTACATATCCTCATTTCCGTGTCTAAATTTCCCACTAAATCTTTCAAGTAGGTAAATATATTTTGGATTTAGCTATGAAAAAAATGTATGTCACCAAATTTAAACCTAAACTTTCTGAGGCAAACTTTTGTTAGGCTCATGCACACTAATCAGTTTTAAATTCCTTGTGTTGTTGAGCTTTCTTACAGTATTAGGTCAGTACTGGATGATGAAAGCACCAGTAACAATAGTAATTTATCAGGGTTAGGTAAGTGATTGAAGCAGTGTAATGAGTCCACAGGATTTCACTGAAACTATACCAACTGATTTCAGCCATTAGTAAAGTTTTAACTGTACAGATTGGCTCATTTAGCCCTCATAGCTTTTCTGAACTGATCTAAATGCGTACATTCTCGGCTCGTTACCGAACACAAAGGTGCAAATTCAAATCCCATCCTGCTAGGACATACTTGTTTGGAAAGAGATGTAGTAGGTTCCCTTCATCTTTGACAACCATAGCAACTGAAGTCCTTAAGTAAGGTACTCAGATCCCTTATTATTCAAATGAGTTGCTCTGTGGCTAAATGTAGAAGACTGGTTACTGTCACTGGACAGCGTTCTGGTGTAAATGCAGCAGACTGGGGTAATGTCAAAGCAGCATGAAGCTAAAAATTATATGTGAGGTAAATTTTTCTGTTATTAAAAAGTCCCACATTAGCAAAATAATGTAGTAGGCATGCTTGTGACTAAAGAGAACTAATATCTATATCATGAATTTGCGGTATTTATTCATCATAATTCATCACCTGTCCCTGAGGGTCTCCTAATCCCCCTGTTGGTAACAGTATCTTTACAAGTTTGGTGTTCCTTCCACAGTGGCCTTTTAACCTTTGCCCTCTGCAGTGCCTTTTTTGACCTTATTTGCACACATGGTAGCCACAGGCCCCAAAGCCTGTTATTCAGGCAAGAGTGGTCCTTTTCAAACTCATTGTCTAACTAACACCTGTTATGCAACCTGAACTGCAGTGGAGTGAGTACAGCAATGCCAGACAAGGTAGACAAGGTAGACATTAGTCAAAGAGAGAATTACTAAGCTCCGACAAGGGCAACGGTTAAGTAGACTTGCCTAAACTAGCTTTACAATCTATACTATAGAGTTAACTTGGATTTTTATCTTGTATAAAGCCCAAAAAAAACTTACTTCAGAGCCTGCTATTATAACAAGAGCACTAGAAAGAACAGAACGTATGACAAGTTGTTCAAGGGAATTAAAAAGTTAAAAACGATAATTTTAAAGTTCTAGCGTTTCTCATCTGGCACCTCCTACAATTCAGCAAGCTGGCTGCTTGCAGCTACAGGACACTAGGGCAGTAGGACAACACAGCCTCTCTCTGTAATCAGAGCTACCCTCTCTAACATGAATGCACAGGACTTTGACCCCTCCTGTGCTGCAAGTATCAATTTCTAGAAAGGGGAGTCCAAATTAAGCAACCCCAGCAGCGTAGCTGCAAAGGTGGTGTGGAAAGTGAGCCAGACTGATTTGGTTGGAGAATGGATTAGCTGTTTTGGACAAAGACTCAAAAAGCTAAAGTAGACAAAGTTACTGAAAATTTCAATAGTAGTCACTTAAAGCAGTTGAACAGGATAAGAGTGATTGTCAGCTGATTTGCAGGGGGGGGGGGATAAAGCAATGTTTGGAGTGATAAGGAATTGCCTGACTCATTACTAAGTCTGGTTGTTGGCTCGAAAGAAATGAGATGAGACAATGGAGTTAAGGAAAGGGGATAGTTGTGATGAGTTTCAAATTAACTTAACCTCACACTGTGGTTAATAAACAATGTGCTTAACGCCTCCACAAAGAGCCCCGAAGGTGCTCTCCATTAACAGAGACTGGGAGTGTGTGCATTTGTGTCTGTGTACCCATTATTCCATTACACTGAAAGAATAGGTCACATGAGAGGGAGATTATTTATCATAGAAGAACCAAATTAAATCTAAAAATTTACTGTCTGCAATAACCTAAAACAAGAATTAACACAGTTTCAGTAACAGAAAATGAATAGTTTTTATTTTTTTCCCTTCTTGGCTTGTTCTGTCTTCATAGTATCATCTGACAATTAATTTCTGAATCACCTGCTATGATTTTGCAGCACTAGACCCTGACAGTTGATCTGTTGATCTGTGTTTACTTTCCCATGTGGCGGCAGCAGCTAGCATGAGAGATAACTTGTTATGGGGGAAACTAATAGCAAAGCAGAAGCAGTTTGGAGGAATTTCACTCCTGCTGCACCAACAACTTTTCTTTGTAGATTTGCAAAGTTTTTTCACTTAACTGCAAACTGTGGTCAGGTCAGGTGAAATGACTAAAAAGCTCTGACAAGAAAAGACATTGACTTCTCTTTCTTGCTCACTTCCTTGTTTGCTTTCGCTTACTATGTTTGGCAAGATAGGCATTATATGAGGGGGAATCTGGAAGGATGTTGATTCAGCGTAACACTTATTGGGAAGCTTTTATTGCACTTACAATAACATCTTTTCGTCATCTTGATTAAACACTTGCTTCAACACTTGCTTCAGCTGTCTCCAAATATGTGTGAGGAGGTGCACTTCAAGGATAAATTAGCATGACTGTAAATGACGGCAGTATGCAGTATGAAGCAGCCGAAGGTACAACTAACATCAAATCAGTATTAGCTAATGTATCTATATCGTACTAGAAATAGAAAATACTGGATCAGCACATCCCTAAAGTGAACACTGGTTTAATGTTCTTTTTATATTTAATGTCTGTATACACAGAATGTCATTTATACATTCATTGGTCACTTCATTAGGTACACCTTGATGGTACCAGGTTGGACTGCCTTTTTCCTGTAATTCTTCATGGCATAAATTCATCAAGGTGCTGGAAATATTCCTCAGAGATTTAGGTCCATGTTGATCTAATAGTATTACACAGCTGCAGCTGATTTGTTGGCTGCACATCCATGATGCAAATCTCCCATTCATTGACATGTCAAAGGTCTTCTATTGGATTTAGATCTGGTGACTGCGCAGGCTATTTGAGTTCACTGAACTCATTGCAATGTTCAAGAAACCAGCTTGAAATGATCTGAGCTTTGTGACACGGTGTGTTATCCTGCTGGAAGCAGACAACAGATGGATACACTGCGGTCATAAAGTCATGGACATGGTCAGCAGCAACACTCAGGTAGGCTGCGGCATTTAAACGATGCCCAGTTGGTACTAAGAAAATATCCCCCACACCATTACACCACCAGCAGCCTGTACTGCTGATACAAGGCAAGATGGAGCTATGCTTTCAAGTTGTTAACACCAAATTCTCACCCTACCATCTGAAAACTGCATCAGAAATCAAGACTCATCAGACCAGGCAACAGTTTTCTGATTGTCTATTGACCAATATTGGCAAGTCTGTGCAAAGGGTAGCTTAAATTTCCTTTTTATTAACTGACAATTGGTGTGGTCTTCTGCTGCTGTAGCCCATCTACTTCAAACTTTGATGTGTTGGGCATTAAGAGATGCTCTTCTGTATACCTTAGTTGTAACAAGTGGTCAGTTGAAGTACTGCTGTCTTTTTATCAGCTGGAAGAAGTCTGGCAATTCTCCTCGGATCTCTGGCAGCAACTGCTACTAACTGGATATTTTCTCTTTTTCAGAATATCCACTGTGAACTCGTAAGAGATAGTTGTGCAGGGAAACCCCAGTACATCAGTAGATATGTAGCAGACATGTATTTTAGATAGAAATACTGCCCCGTCTGGCACCAACAACCACACATTCCCCATTCTAATGTTCAGTTTGAATTTCAGCAAGTGGTCTCGACAACGTCTACACACCTAAATGCTGCCATGTGATTGGCTAATTAGATATTTGCGTCAACAAGCAGTTGAACAGGTGTACCCAATAAACTGGCCTATAAGTGTACAAGTGTTATGTCTTTATTGAGCAATCTGTAAAAATATACAGTTAAATCTACTATCAGGTATTTGATTCTTGTGCTTTAAATAGTAAGTCGAGGTAGCTCTATTTCAGTCAATATGCTTTCTCTCTAGATATTATAAGCAGATAGTGGAGGTGGGGGTGTTAAGTGCTGAGGTGTTACAGTAGCTGAGGTCCATTTGATGTGACTCAGAGGAGAGGAGAGAAAAAGAGGACGAGAGCAAAAAGATAGGATAAGTAAAAGGAGCAAGGAAATCGGAGAGAAAAGTAACTGCCAGGATGTTTTCCCTTCTCACAGACCCAGCAGAATAGCAATAATCACACATCCCTAACATACTCCTATCCAAACACTGGTAAGATTAACAAGAAGCTGTCACTTTGGTTTCTCACTTACAGAAATACCACACATGGCTGGAGCATGACAAAGCAATATTCTAAGCATCTGCAGCAAGCATGGGTGCCTTGTGCTTTTCTTTATTACGTGCTTGCTGAGCAAACAGTGCTAGTTCCACAGAACTTTTAGTGCAACAGCGAGCTTGTTATGTCACACCAGGGATTAAAACTCCAAGTGAAAGGAAGGATGCACCACCCAGATTTGATTTTTCATGGAGATTAAGTTCCTATACATAGAAACATGGTTTGCTTATTGTGCTAACCCTGTTTAGTCTGTCTGCATTAATCCGAAAGCTTCCATTAAAATGTAAAACGTTCAGTTTAGTTAATTTGTTGACACTAAAAGGTAAAATAGGACAACTAAACAAACCAAAGAGACAAAAAATAAAAACTAAGAAAATTAATGCACAGAGACAAAGAGACACAGACATCACCACAACCACCCCCACCAAGAAAACTCACCAGGCCCAGATGGCTCTTCCTGTTCCTGCAGAGCTCACTGCTGGTTGGCTATGAGCAGCCACAGGGGCGGGAGGATGTGACGAACAAACAAGCAATGACATCACTCGCTGGCTACAGAAATATGACCCATGCTGCTACTTACGACTTCAGCCAGTCCAGCACCAAGTCTGGACTGTGAATTTTTGTTTGTCTATACAGTGTGTTAAGAGTGACCCTTCACGAGGAACAGCTGCACTAAATCTGTGCCTGCTTTTATGTCTGCGCATGTCCATGTGACTCCAGTAGTGAGCTTAACATTAAGTCTATACATGCACACACAGTATGTACATATAGGGTAAGAACCCATTTACATTTACATCCAGATAAAATGCTGGCGTGCTAAATAAAAAGCTCCAGCATTACATAAGAGCATTATTGGTCTGGGAGGACTGGGTGCCCAATCCCATACAGCCGCTATGCTAGGCTACTTACAGTGAAACCTGTCACAACAGCATTGATTTAGGCTGATTACTCCAGGGGCCAGGATAGTAACTCACAGCTGAGTGGCATTCATTGCGAAAGGCAGCTCTAAAGCTGGCTGTACAACGGGCAGCCCAATATCCATGTTCATTGCAACTGGATCAGCAAATGGCTGTGGTGTTGTACTAAAAAGGCAATATGGAAAAGCGCTTACACTTGTTGATAAAAATTAATTCCAGCTGCAAGACTTTGTAAACAGGAATATCTCAGGTGAGGGAAAAAAAACAAATTAATCTTTTCAATAAATATTAATGACATTTAAATCATGGTTTAGAATATATTCCTGTTTTTAGCAGTCATCTGCATAACAACTGGATGATTTTGGGAAAGACCAGCGAAAGAACAATATATAAATGGCTATAATTGTTTTGTCTTGCATTTCTATATAAAGGGAAGCAACTGTTGTGATTCTGTTCACAACAGTCGCACAACAGTAAAGCTAGCTCAATTTAATTAAAGGGTTGATTGAATAGTGTTGTTAAAATATCTGAATTAAAGTTGAAAGGCTACACTTTGATCTCATTAATTTCAAATATGTTGTGATGACTACTCACAAAAAGTTAAGGATATTTGGCTTTTGGGTGAAATTTACATTATGGAAAATGTAAAAAGTTCACGCTACAGTGATATTATATCATGAAAGTAAAGCATTTAAGTAGAAGCATGCAATGGTGATTTCGTCATCTCAAACAATACATTGAAACAAAAGCCAACATCAGTGGTGAGTATACCACAATTCTAATTGGACCAGAAAATGTAATTGTCGATTCATGGATCAAACACCAGTTGTGAGTTTTGCCATTAAGCATCTTGTTAGAGAAAAGTGTAGAGAAGGTCAAATTAAGTTCACCCGTAAAGGTTATAGTACATTTTAGGTGTGTTTGTATGTGCGTGCGAAAAACGGATATTGTATCCAACTACTTTTGGACTGTAACTAAAACATGCTTAAAACAGAGGCTTAGTAAATAAATGAAAAAAACAGTGATAAGTCCAACTGTGTAAGAGGAGTAAAACAGAAAAGAGCACCTGTTGTGTCAGCCTCCTGTTGTTGGGGGAAAAACACTGACGAGGAGGATGCAAAGACAACACAAGACTAGACAGGTGCTACAGGGGACAATGGTTTATGTCGCACTGTGTTATCTGGTTTTCTCGTCAGTGAGAGTGCAGACACTGATCCACTGGCAAGTGTTGTGGAC
>VUQH01001298.1:3275-20873 GCA_015106775.1 Etroplus canarensis
CGCCTGTTCCCTCATCGTATTTGGTACAGTAAACATCTGGGCTGTAGTTGAAGGTCCCGTCCCGTCTGCGAATGGGCCGGCGGCGCCGCTGGTTCAGGAAATGCCAGTGGAAACAGGAAAAAGGCCGGTGCTGCGTACATTTATGTTGTACGAACAGGGGACACTGCTCAGTTCTGAATTCCTTCAGATATCTGGGGGAAAGGGAAGCAACAAGGGATGTGAATCAATTGCTATATGTCACCATAATTTACAGTTTCTTACATAAACAGGAGTAAATTAATGTCTTTCCTTATATAAAGTTTTATTTCAGTAAAAAATACCCTGTCATTATCTATATTTAGCACAGCTAGAGCAACCAGATGTCCCACTTTGTGCGGGACTGGACAGCATTTTTATTAATTTTTCCACGTCCCACATAGTAAGACGATGTCCCACATTTTGATTGGTTCTACAGCTTTCAAAAATCCACAATGAATGACGGTTTTCTAAAGTCTGGCTCTTATCCAATGGCTGCAAACAGAGTAGGGAGGGCTGTCTGTGCAGGACCTCCATATGATGTCAATCAAGCTGTGCGTGCAGGGGGTTAAGCGTGTCAGTCACCTTACATCCTGATGCTATGCTCTACCAGGAAATTCAGGAGTCAAGCCAAAGGTTATTCAGATTTTGACAGGATATGATAAATATCACTAAGGAAAGTAAACCTATTTATACCTGGGTAAAAACCTTTTTTGCTTGAGTTATTTTTCCAATTCAGATGGGGGAGAATATGACAACCGACACAGCATACGTGAGTCTCAAAAAGTTATGTGCCAATTTACAGTATATGGATGCATTTCAACTTAAAACAAAGAAGATTACCAGACAGCTTCTGTAACAGGGACTTAAATAATCAGCATTTATCACAACATGAAGCACAGCCAATAACATACACTACTGCCCAAAAATTTGGGTTTATTTGGAAAGTCTGCTGTTTTCCATGGAAATACACATACAATTAGTCTGAATAGAAAATAGAGAAATGAACAGGACATGCTGACATTGTCAGAGTTAGAAATAAGGATTTAAACAGAAATGAAGAATCTCTTCTTCAAACTTTACCTTCATCAAAAAAAAGCAGCTTTTGTAGCAATTACAGCCTGGCAGCCCTTAGGGATTCTAGCTGTCAGTTTTTCAAGGAAATCTGATGAGATTTCTCTCCATGCTTCCTGTAGCATCTCCCACAAGATGGATTTGCAGGGTTAACGTATGAGCTAAATAAACCCAGGGTTTATTAATCCAGCTAAGAGCATGCTCACAAAAAAGGGGTGGTGATGGCAGAAGAGCAGCTAATTAAAAAAAAAAAAAAACTATTGGAAAAATATGAAGCGATAAAACACAGACAGGCTAAAAACAACCCAGCTGCTGCAGATAAAACAGCAGGATGAGTATTTGCAACAGGTAAAACACTGTACAGCAGTGTAGTATTAAAAGCTCTGTATGAATGTATGAATGTGTGAACGATTTAAGCGCTGGAAAAGATCTGCTGTATTAATAAACTTTAGCCTACTTGAAGTCAGTAAGGAATGTGGGCAAAAACACTGACTGTGTGAGTCAGAGAACCACAGCTCTGCCATTAAGACACAGGAGAATCTGACAGATTACAGTCGATATTCCATTAAATGCATGTTCAATGTGTGTGTGTGTGAGACAGTCTGAGTTTTTATCCTTTCACCTGCAGCCCTGTGCTGTTTAATCATCTGAGAGCAAATAAACAACAAACATAAAAAACAAATTTAAATGTAGGTTCAATCTGTATGCAAATCTGATTTAGACTGCAAATCAGAAAAGTACAAACAGGCGCTCTGTTTTAGGATTATATATTAAGGTTTACTGAACTATAAAACTGATATAAAATTGTTTGCGGCCAAAATCTATAAAGTGTCTCTAAGAATCTGTATTTATTACTGATGCTCAGTGACTTTTGATGCTATTAAGACAACAATAGACCCTCCTATTATCTGTGCACAGACATCTGAGGGATCTTTCAGGATCAGTGATGCTATTTTCCAGAGAACTGATTGGTCAGTAGGCGGTGATTTCATACCTGTTCATCTCTAATCCAGAACTTAACCTGCTCCGGAGCAGGTTAGGTCTGCAACACAAGTTACCCTGATAAAACGTGAAGTGCCATTGCAGTAGAGGTGGGATTTACCAGAGATCCCACAATGATATTATCATGATACAATATTCTTGCAATTTTAAACTTTTTGCGATATATTGAGTATTTCAATAAAATATACTGCGACGTATAGCAATTCATCACCTTTTTCAATTGCAAATTATATCCCTGAAGGTAAATTTTGTCAGTATCTGTTTTAGCTAAAGAGTTCTCAGTCTGTTTCTCTCACTTCAGTCATTTTACTGCTGCAAAATGGGATTTTCAAGCCAACAGACTGACCAACACTGTACTTAAAACCTGTTATAAATGGCAAAAACGGTTTGTATTACAGTCTCGTCCAACTTAACTGAATGTAAACATATGTGGCATACTGTACCATTACATGTATTTTGAACAGTGAAGCTTGTACAACAACACTCCTGCAGCCCCTTCAGCAACTGAAGAACTTGAAAATACACATAGATTACATAAGTGGACTGAAAAAAGAAGTGTTATTATGATTCTAGTACTAAAACATTAAATTTATATTTGCAAGTTTTACAACAGGATATTGGTGTTCCTGTATCAACACAATACAGCCACACAAAACATCACGATACGACACTGTATCGATTTTTCCCTACCCCTACATCGTAGTACCCTTAAGTTACCTGGATAAGCTGAAATCTGGCTTCGTACTACAGGGCTGTGGAACCACTGAGTGTAAGTGTGCTTAATTTAAGAACAGGCGGAGTGTATATGAACACTTGTAATGCCTAGGAAAGTACCTTCAGCTGCTCCCTTGTATTCTATTTAAGGGTGTGGCAACAGCAGATTAACCTGCATTGGTAATTTGGCAGAGGTTTTACCCCAGATGCCCTTCCTGACACAACGCTCCATGGTAAGAGGGGCTTGTGTCCCCACCTGGAACTGAAGCGGGTACCAGGGACACTGTAATGGCAAAGAAAGTACCTTGATCTAAATGTATTGCTTCTGTTCTTTGGATATTGAATCCTGGGCTCAGCCCTGGTTTCACTTCTTCTTTTTTATGATAGAAAGCGGGAATACATGACTAAAAAGCAGACTAGCATGAGAACAGTAAAACTGAACCTGTATAGTCTATTGTGTGCTGTTTTACAGAGACTGCTGCATATTATATTTATATGAGCTGCATGTTGTGTCCCATACAAATAATCTTTGTCCCACTGTTGTTTTGTTGAGATCTGGTCAGCCTGGCCACAGCCTGTGCAGCAGTGAGAACCCATTTGTTTCCATTATACAATTTAACTTCAAGAAGCATTACATTAGCACACAAACAAAGCCCCTAAATGATGCTGTACCACAGAGATGCTACTACTGAGCAGCGTTAGGCCTCTTTATCGAGACCTGCTCCTGTAAACAAGGATATTACTGCCGTAAAGGCTTGCCCCACCGCTTTATAGCAGTTTACTGAGCACTCGTTTTGCTCAGATTAGATTTAGCTGGAGATAGGCGTGTGTGATGCTGTGTACACTTCACTGGCTAATCCAGCTAACTAGCTACGTACGTGTAATGTTGAGGTTTCTCGGGCTGTACGTTCAACACGGTCGCGGGAGATGTCGACCCCCCTGCGGGCGAAGACGAAGAGGACGAAGACGGTCCCCCGGTGGTCGTCGCTGCCGAAGACGACGGGGGCTGTGGATGCGATTTAGACATTTTACCCCTCTAAAGCCTAACAACAAGACGCTTGTTTTTAGCTTATTGGCTAGCTATTCTCATTAGCTTCGAAATCCGCATTCTGCGGCGATGTGAGCCTGCGCAAGGCAGAGAGGAAGTAACAGCGAAAGGACGGAACTATGGGAAATGAAGTTCAATTATACCTTAACAATAACTAGTAAAAAGCCAGGAACGGTCAAGATATAAAAGAATGCTTTAAATATTTATATATTGGGACCTAGAAAATATAATAAAAAATATGTAAATACATAAATAGTGTCCCCGGTAGCATAGTGGTTTGCACATTCACCTTACCTACTTCAGGGTTGCTTCAGGAAGGGCATCCGGTGTAAAACCTCGGCCAAATTAACAATGCAGATTAACCCGCTATATATATATATATATATATATATATATATATATATATGTATAAAGCCAATATGAAGTGTGTAAAGTGTGTAGCATAGGTGGCAATAGGGTATAGATTTAAAGTGTATACAGTCACGCAGTTGTATGCATGTATACACACACACACACACACACACACACACACACACACATATATATATATATATATGTGTGTGTGAGGACAGGCACTGGTATAGTGTCACATTTATGTTGTCTGCATAAAAGGGAAACACTAGGAAATGAGGAACAACCGTGGGCACCTTTATTTTTTTATTTGCTGCATCCTAATTGCTGTACTGTACACTAGGAAGGAGGTCACGTTAGAAATTTTAAAAAATAGAAGGATTATTTTTAATGTTTTACGTTTTGTATTTTGAGAATAAAGTCAAAATACTTTTTCTGAGAATTGGCTGTGGCTACCCCTTGAAGGAAAATACAAGGGAGCAGCTGAGGGTACAAAGTCAAAATACTTTTTTAAGAATAAAAGAATAAAGTCAAAGGATCCTTTTTTAAGAATTTTTTTATGAATCAGAATCCTTTATTAATCCCACAGGGGAAACTTCGTGCACCGCAGATGCTCTATTAGATAGAAATATATATGCAATACAAAGACAGGAAAGTGAGACTGAAAAACCTACATGTGAAAAGTGCAGTGTCACCTAAACACTCAGTGTTAAAGCTTTAAAATAGTGGATATAAATAAATAAAAATATGAGGGATAGAAAAATGAAAATGAAAACATACTGAGCAAGAAGTCACATATGTCACATAAAAAATAATGGTTAAAAGGTAAAAACAGTACTGTATACAGTTATGGCAATAAGAGGAATAGTCGAGAATAAAATTGAAAAACTCTTTCAAGTCTGAAGTCCCAATACTTTTTTGATAATGAAAGAATAAAGTCAAAATAGTTTTTCCAAAATAAAATTGATTTTTTTTTCTTTTGAGAACAGTCAAAATATTTTTTGAGAATCAAACTAAACTCCTTTTTTTGAGAATAAAGTCATTATTTCGAGGCACAGTTGACAACACAGTATGTCTTCAGTTTATTGTAAGAATCCACACACCACAAAGCATCAGTGCCTTTGCTGCAGTCATGCCTGCGTCTGTGCGCCTGCCTGAGCTTCGGGATCAAACAGTTTGATCAGCTGTCCTCTTGTGTCTTGTGACACAGCAAACACTCTCTGCATTGCATGAAGGCGTAACCATGGAGATCCTTGCCTCTGTCCAATTCCAGTCATTTCATTTTGCACAAATGTGGCCAACTCTTCCAAAGTGGTGTGTTTCTGAAGTTTCATTTACCAACTCATCCAGCCAAGGCAAATTTGCACAGGGTCCAGCAGCCATGCAGTAATGACGATGGCAGCTTCACTCTCCACATCTGGACTTTGTCTTTGAAATATTACAGGGACTTTTTTCTCATAACACCAGTTTGACTTAGTGAAGTGGTTTAAACTTTCGCCTTACAAGGAAAAAGGTCCCTGGTTCAATTCCAGGTGGGGACACAAGCCCCTCTCACCACGGGAAGGGCATCCTGTGTAAATCCCTTGCCAACCCCTTGGGGATAATACAAGAGAGCAGCTGAAGGTGCGTTTTATACACTAGCCTGATTTATTTCCCCCTCTAAATACTGTTTCGACGTTCTTCTCACAACGCGAAACCTTTTGAAAATCCTTTTGTTTATTTATTTATTTTGAATGTGACCCTAATCCTTCTACGTAGCACGTAGTGTACCCATTGAGCCAATGAGCGTCAAGTGTTAGAAGGGTGACGTCACAGCAGAGTATAAATAGTCGGCCTCGTCGTCCTTTCCGATAAAAAACGTTTTCGGTGGTTCCCAGCTGTTTGTGGACGTCCACGGCAACGCGTTTCACGGTCAACTAACGTCTTAAAGGTAACCTGAAAGTCACGGTTTGCTTATAATGCTCTTAATGACTGTGCTGTCGTTGTTGCGGCGTGTTGGGATTTTTGTTTCGGGCTTAAATGTCGACTAGCTAACGATAGCGTTAGCTAAAAACAGAACAATGGAGTCGGTGGCGGTCTGTCGCTAAACGTCGCCGAGATGAAGCTGAAAATCACGAACGAAGCCAAAAAAAAGTGCTCGGATGTTACTTTAGGAGCGGACGCCGGTCGCTTGCGCGAAATGTTCTCTCGCTAGAATAAACGGAGTGGAGCTGAGAAGAAGCGACGCTCGCCTGGGACGAAACTAAGAGGCTAAAAATGGCGAAGTCGAAAAGCGGAGGACTGGCCGCGCTGGTTCGGCCGCCCCGCTGCTCTGACGCCATTGTCTACGGTTACAGTGGGCCGCGCAAAGGTCTTCGGCCGCGTTTGTGATTAAGGGTGGTGAATGTGTTGAGTAAACACTCGATCGCCTGTGTGGAGAGCGGTGACTATTGGATTACATAAGCCGTGACGGTGGGACGAGTGTAGCGTCGGTTATATTGGTGGGTTAAACCCGACGCCTCCGAGTGCTTTCCGCCTTGGGGGAGGGGAGCAGTGTAAACCTTGTAGGCTAAGCTAGGCCAGCATGCTGGCTGAACAGTCCGTGATAAGCCACGGTTTCACTTTACCTTAACTAGTGGTTCCTTAACGGGAATCTTTATTTGCTTTCAGCGATTACGAGATGGCCCGTACAAAGCAGACTGCTCGTAAATCTACTGGAGGAAAAGCGCCGAGGAAGCAGCTCGCTACCAAGGCAGCCAGGAAGAGCGCACCCTCCACTGGCGGAGTGAAGAAGCCCCATCGTTACAGGTGTGTATGTGGAGCCTTACAGTCTGATTATTACTATTGTTATGGCTGGCGTGTATTATATTGGATGTCTGTTTTCTAGGCCTGGAACTGTGGCTCTGAGGGAGATCCGTCGTTACCAGAAGTCCACTGAGCTGCTGATCCGCAAGCTGCCCTTCCAGCGCCTGGTCAGAGAGATCGCCCAGGACTTCAAGACCGATCTGCGCTTCCAGAGTGCTGCCATTGGTGCTCTTCAGGTAAATGACACTATCACCTGCATGGGAGGCTGTATAATGCACAACATAAGGCCCGGTGGCCAGAACCAGGCTGCCAAAGGGTGCAGTCAGGCCCACTTAGATGGCTTTGAAGAGGAAAAAAATGTGAAAACTGCAGAGATCCTTCAGTCAGTCTTACACAATGCAAGTAATAGATAAACGTTAAATGACAGAAGTTAAGGGGTTTCTGTTTAGAGATATTAACCTCTAAGAACCCAGACTTATTTTTCCCTAGGGACTTCATGAGTTTTATGAAGATTGTAGAACACTTAAAGGGTTGCAGCTGTGTCGCCATGGGTTAAATAGCAGAGCAGTGGGAACTTTTATTTACAATAGAAACTTCCTTTGTTTACCAGTGGATTTAAAAAAAAAAAACTGGGACATCTCAGAATTCACACAATTCTGTCATTCAGTATTTTTCTGTAAGTTTAGTAACATTAACCCCAAAGAGCTGCTGATTAGCTTTGATTTGATGCACTATTGTTTTTAATGTAGGAAACTGTTTTTGCTAAAATTAGAGTTGGTTTTTTTTAAGACCTCACAGGGATTAAATGTGTAGTTAAACTTTCCATACAATAGTCTTACTGTTCTCATCCACTTAAGATCAAATTGGGCTGCATGTGGCCCACAGTGTAAAGTGAGTTTGAGGCCCCTGCTCTAACATAAGTGCTAACAATTGTCTCTTCTTCAACAGGAGGCCAGTGAGGCTTACCTGGTGGGTCTGTTTGAGGACACTAACCTGTGCGCTATCCACGCCAAGCGTGTCACCATCATGCCCAAAGACATCCAGCTGGCTCGTAGGATAAGGGGAGAGAGAGCCTAAGTGGCTTGTGACTGCGTTGTCACAGCAGATGATCCTATTTATCATACTTAACCATTTTTGTGGACACTCTTATTTTCTTGGTTATTTTTTTTAAAGATTCTTTTTGAATTTTGTATTTTAGATTAAGACAAATCAACCATTCCACAAGCATGAGCACACTTGAGCCCCTTTCAGACAGGATATGTATCATTCTGTTTTACTCTTAAGTTTTAGTTCATATTTGCATTAATGTTTCTTGGTTTCATCCGTACATAACAATAGTGAAGGGGAACCTTACACATGTGACTTGCCATATGAGCAAAAGATTTGTTGCCATGAATGCATCAAGTAGTGACAGCATTGACTCAAGTGTAGCCACACTTCAGAACAATTCTTTGCCGTGTCATAAAAGCAAAGCTCCATAGCTGATCACTCTGCATCACACTCCTCCTATAAACTCATCTCTACTTATAAGCATCATAGAAATGTCTCTAAATGTACTTTATATTGCTGTTGAGGGCATTCTCTAGTGAGCTGAGCAACTCATGAAAATGCACGAGCAGGCATATGTTCCCATCCAGTAATAAGACTAAACAGAGTTTAGACTTGTGCTGTATTAATACATGTACCACAAAAATAACTTTGTCAGAAAAGTGTTGTAGCTGTACATCGATTCATGGTACCATCACATCAATGGAAAGGAGCGCGTGTCTGAAAGGGGCTTCAGCGTATCCATCCATCATTGGTCATATTAGATGTAACATTTCACTGCTCAGATCTGTTGTGGGTGTTGGGCTCCTTCTTGGGATGGGGTTAACTTCACATCTTCCATGGGGGGGGCACAGGGCTTTTTAAACTCATGTACCATTTACCACAAAATGCCAGCACGTCATGCTCAATAGGCCTAGTGTCAGGGTATTAGCTACCTCAGTTGATCCTCTATACTCGGTAACGAGGAGCATGGCAGACCCCCTGTGTATTTTCTTGATGGCTTTTTAACATGTTTTCCAACATAAAATCTTGGCAGCTACATTTAATACTATTTATGAAATGTTGTCACATGTCTTTCTATTAAAGGTCTTTATGAGTAGTAAGAAGTGTGTTTTGTAGTTTTGCTGTACAGACACTCAAGAGGTCTATGCAATGATTGCACATATTTATTTACAACACATGGTGGACCACCGCTGGTTTTGTCATACGAACCACTCGGTATGCTTGAACCCGGTAGCTGTAAGAGAGAATGCAAATCTTTAGCGTCTCAACGACACGTGTGCGAGCACATGACCGTGTTGGATAACCTCAATGCCTCACCGATTCGGCAGACGATGTCTTCGCACTCTTTGATGCTGCTGGCTCGGAGCACCACGCAGCAGAAGCCTGTGGACTGAGGGGTTTCTGGGGAGTCTCTGTGAACACAGCCAATCATGTGCTTAGATGACATCTGGGCCCAGCCAATGACGAGGCTTGTGTATTGCATCACCACATCCTGTCTGAGGAGGAGTGTGATCTAAACTGCAAGCAGCCTAGTTTAACAGGGATGTGTGGGAAATGCTTTTAATAATAGCCTAGATTATCATGTTGTCCTGGAGTCTGCTGCAATATCAGTGAAAGCTTTTCTTAACGGCTTCATGTGAATGTAATACTTACGCCACACAGAAGGCGAACACTGTGTAGTCCGGCTGGGCAAATCTTCCTACACATGAAATCTCTGGATAATGGTGCTCAAACATCTCCTGAGGACAAAATGGAGGCAAACTGTTATTCCAGGAGAACAAAAGTAAGGGCAAAGAGGGACTAGGTATGAGAGGTGTGTCTACATACCAATTTACTGCTTCTGTCTGAACACGTCAAATGTGTTTCCTTCAAATCTAAAAGCACCTCCTGCAGGGCAAATTATACACATCAAGCAGGCATAAGTGTTTTGCAGAACCTCTACATCCAACAGAGCACCCAGGCAGGAAAACAGCTTTCATTACCTTGCTGGGCAGGTTTTTCTGCAACACCTGTGGAATCGCATGTTGCAACACCTCCTTGCCTCCGAACTAAGAAAGGGGGCAAACAACGCATCACGCGAGTTGTGGGAGGTGTCAGTGCAAAATGTTTGGAAATGCACTAAGTTGTAAAAACAAATTGTCAGTTACCATTCCAATGTTTGCCTTTCCCAAGAACTGCACTATGTACACGATCCTGTGGAGGAGAGGTTGCTCAGTATGTGTCGTGTTGCTAAAATGTCACATCATGTGCACAGCTTGCATGGACACATCAGATGAACGTGTCTTGCGTTGACACTTGCCTTCCCTCTTTGAGACACTGGGACGGAGGAGGCTTCTGGTCTCTAGTGGCTGTCTGCAGAGAGGGAGCAGGACCCAGCTGCAGGGTGGGGTTCTCCGTCCTCAGTGCCCGAAGGAACGTGATAAGGGGCCTGTACACAGTTCCATCGTGGGCCCGCCATCTTATAACACGAATTGACAAAGGGCAGCCCTTAAACCGAGACAGAACCACACCTGCCTGGGAACACAAGGACAAATGGGTGGCAGATAAGTGTATGTAAGATGACTCTAAGGTTTGCACAGCAGCAAGTAAACGCACGGTTTCACATGTCGGGTTCTTTGAACATATGTAAAAGCCTGCGTGGCCAGAAGATCGGTTGGTGAATTGTATGAGCAAGACACGCAGGATCTATCTCGAATGAAGTTACTCATGTGTGCACAGTGCACATCCCATTGAAAAGTCTAACAATACGCTCTGCCACAGAAAGACACTAAAGCCCTAACACAGCTGTAGGACTGCTGGTTTCAGTTTGTTCCTACCAGCTGATAAATTCTCTATGCAAAGCTGCGGTGCTGGAGGGTTTTTTTTTTTTTATACACCTGTTTGGATTAGACACTGGCGTTATCGTGCCTTCGAGTGTGGTCATGTTTACCATGTTAACAAGAAGCGTTCTGCTTACACACCCACAGGCCTTCTGGCTGATTAGGGTGAAGCTACGCCCAGGATTGCGTAATGTTATAACACTCCAGGTATTAATAGAAATGTAAGGTTGTAAAAACGACACTTTAAAAATTAAAAGTCTGTACATGTGACTGAAAAGACTTTTTTCTACTGTCACAGTGTTGGATAAAATAGAAACATTTGTTTCAAGTTGGAAAAAATGTATTAATGATATATGCGTGTGTGTGTGTGTGTGTGTGTGTGTGTGTATGCATTCAGCTGCCCCCTTGTATTCTCCCCAAGGGGTCGCACAGTAGATTCATTTGCAGTGGTAATTTGGCAGAGATTTTATGCTGGATGCCCTTCCTGACACAACCTTCCGTGATGAGAGGGGCTTGTGTCACCACCTCGAATTGAACCAGGGACCTTTCACTTGTAAGGCGAATGTGAACCACTACACTACGGGGACGCTAAAAACATGGATTTAATGATGCATATCCAAATATTCCACATCATTTCTTTTCCTAATGTTTAATTTGTAATAAAATATTAGGCCGTTTCTGTCCTTGGAAAAGGTCATTGTTAGCAGTAACCCTTACAACAAGTCAGGTAATTACATACTGGTAACGGCTCTCACTAATCATCATCCACATCATCTTTGTAGCGCCCGTCCTAAGCAGAGATCTTTCACATGCAAGGCGAGCTACACTACAGGAACCACCACCAGCAAACAAAACAACAAAATGACTGAAACAGAAACGAATCATGTTCTTGCAATGGCCCAGTCAAAGTCCAGACCTCACCTGGCTTTAAATGCTGTGGCGGGACCTTAAGAGAGCCATGCATTAACAAAATCTCAGTGAACTGAAGCAACGCGAACACTAGTGGGCCAGAATTCCTCCAACAACGCGAGACTGATCAAGTCACACAGATAACGATAATTTCAAGTTATTACTGCTAAAGGGTTGTTCTAGAAGCTAAAGGTCCCCAGTTCACAACCACGAGGAGACACAAGCCGAGCTGTGGGGGTCACAAGCCAATGTACTCCTGGTGCGAGTCCCAAGCCTGGCTAAATGAGATCATCTGCTGTGGCATCCACTTGGAGAAAATGGCAGAAGCCAAACGTACGCACAAGCTATTGAATTGTGGGGTGCACTCAGTTGTTCGCATGAGTGCACAGAGTCCTGTGAAATCTTTTTCACATGACTTTAAGTCTGACTGGGGCCCCTCTAAGAGGCCTGTAACCAATTTCAGCTCATTTCAGTCACTTTCCTGTGTGTTCTGCGGCACTGCTCGGCTACTACCAGACACAAAGCAACACAGTATAATATCACAGCATAAAAATATTGACAATATTGACAGTAGGACGTTCACAATAGCTGATTTTTACTCCACAGTTATCGTAAAAATGGTAACAATATCATCACAACATATGTAGTTCTGCATATATATGTCAAATCAATCTTTCCTTATTGTGTGTTTTCCTTTTTGGGAATCTAAACTCAAAATACAAGCGCGCAAAAGTGCCGAGGGAATTACACAACCATTTATAATATTATCGTATGTGCATTATTGATAGAATGTGAGTATTTCTTTTTACATATCACAGTTATCATCAAAACACCATTACTGTGAAAATCCTAACTGATGATGACGGTGATTCTAATGACAATTTTTAAAAATTAGGAGCCTGTCGCAGCTGTTTTGTGAAGGCTGGAAAAGCCTCCAGCATCCCTGCACCCCTGGATGGATGGATGGATGAAACTAAATATAGGTATTGTGTTACTAACATGCACGATAGCATCATAAACAAGATCAGACTTAATAACCCCAAAAAATCTCTCTAAAATATTCTCGCTTTCATTATTACAGCATTTAGCAAATAGAAAACAAGCACTCAGAGAGGGCAGACCTCCGCCAAGCACACGCAGACGCTGTGATGTCACGCTTTCTTTTGCGCGTGCGCCTCGCTTCAGGGCCGGAGACCGTGCACCCTGGAGTCGGTCGCATTTAAATTACGAAGTCGTGATCCCATCGCCCGATTCTTCCCAAAATTTAATCATGTCTTCCTTTTATGAGGCCGAATCCATTAAAAAAAAAAAAATTCAGCCAAATCCGTTTATAAATTTATTTGTTATTTTGCACACAGACAGACAAAGTGACAGACAAACCAACGGCGACAAAAACATAACCTCCTCAGCGGAGGTGGCTAGAAAAGCACTCAGAGCGCAGACCTCCGCCAAGCACGATCCGGGGCATGATCATCAAAGGCACCGACATCAAAGGCAGGATCATGATTGTGCCTTTGATGATCCCGAATGCATCCAGCATGTATTTTAATAAATATCACTATTACTTCAGTAGTTATTGATTTCAGGATTTTTTTGTTTGGCGTGATCCCATCACCCGATTCTTCCCAACATTTAATCACCTCTTCCTTTTATGAGGCTGAATCCATAAAAAAAAATCAGCCAAATCTGTTCATAACTTTTTGAGTTATTTTGCACAAAAACAAACAAATAAACGCATGCCGACAAAACCATACCTCCGCCATCTTGGCGAAGGTCACTGATTGTGTAATTTTTCTTTCTTGGCCATAGTTCAAATGCCAAAATAGAGACAAAATTAAAGATAAATTTGACCTAAATGTAATTTTTCTTTACATTTTTTATACTTATTGCGATAAGCTCTTTATTAACGTCTTAAATTCTTTCTGCTCACTAATTGTGCAATGGACATGTGATGACAAGGCAGCCCTAACAAAGCATGACACCGTATGTCTGGTGGAGTTCTCACATGTCCGCTTTTGGAATTCCTCAGCGAGGTCCCGTTGATCTCATCGATAATGTCACCGGGACAGATGAACTTGTCAACGTCGGCCTGGCTGCCAGGCGTCAGGTCGAGGACGAAGACGCGCCCGCTGAGATACCTGAGAGGAGGGAACGCACGGGTGTTTTTATTAGCCCACACACGCCTGGTGGAATGAAAGTATTTCTTGAAGAGGGGACGACACAAACCTCAGAACCAGCCCTACCTCCCGGCAGGGCACTACTTCATAGATCTCACACACCTGAAAACAAACAGTCAACAGTCAGTCGTTCACTTCCGGCAGGATGTGCTCTGCTTTTCCTTGTAACGGGCCTGTAATAAACACCGTTACTGCGCTGCTCTTACCGGCAGGAGCCAGCTCTCGTCCAGAAAACTGCAGTTCTGCATTAAAGAGAAGACAGTTCGTATTAGATCAGAGTTCAAAGAGGTTTTGAAGGAACTGTGGCAGCGGCTCTGACCTCCATGTCCAGCTTGAAGTCCATGTGCGAGAGGACCAGCAGCAGCGACATGAAAGGTTCTGGAAGAGGAAGAACAGTGGCCCTTTAAAGTGGACTGTTGTCGTTAGGCAGCAGCAGTGGTGACACCAATTTCCTCAAGCTAAATAAAAAAAAAAAAAACAGCCTCACCCACGAATTCCTCATTCCTGAGAATTGATAAAGCTGGGCTGTACCACTGGAGAAAAGACACACAAGACACGCTCTCTAAGATGACATTTTGCGCAGGCAACACAGAAAATTACACGTGGCCCTTATTTCTGACCTCCAGGAGTCTGGCTGTGTGCAGGAGGTGCGTGAAGAACTGCGGGAGGACCTTGCGGGCGAGGGCCAGCCTGAGCAGGTAGCGGCCTCGGCCCTGAGCTGAGAGCAGCTTCCTGCAGACTCTGGTCTGCTCAACGGCCAGGGACAGCGCGGACAGCCTGCCACGACAGAACACACACACACACAAGTGAAACTGGCACTCAAAGCCTCCCCTATCTGCCAATCTAACCAGGATGTAGTCGCTCTACCTGCCGCAGGCATCTTGGTGGGGAAGCTGCTCAAAGCAGTGCCAGTAGTCTCTGTGCACCAGACTGAGAACTGGTTCTGCAGGGAGGGAGAGAGCAGAGCCACACATGATTAAACGCTCCTGAAGGATCCTTCGGCATCGATCCTGCTCCAGAATACAGTGAGGCGCGCAGGGATGCTTACGCTGGAGCCCCTTCCTGAGGACCAGCTCCAGCAGCTCACAGCAGGAGGCGAGGTGAGGGTTCGAATCCTCCACCGTCTGTCCATCAGTCTGCAGGCTCAGGACGCACACTGCGAGGGAAGGGGGTGGGGGGAGAAGGAAAAACGCGCAGCGTGAGCGGATCTGCTCTCAGGACGGAAACACAGCTGTCCTGCGCAGGGACAGGGACACCGGGGGGGCAGAAAGGAGCCCCCGGCAGCCGCCTGCTCAAACGGTGATGCAGCTGCTGCTGCTGCTGCTTACCTCTGAGGGAGCCGAGGAGCGGGTGTTTGGGTGCCATGTCAGCGAGCTGTGGTCAGAGCCCGTCCGCTGTCATTTATACCGAGGACGCTTCCGTGTCGCCGACATCCCGAAACACCCGCGGTGGGTGGACGAAACACGCTGTCATTAAAGCCGTCTCCACACTGAAGCGCAGAGGAGCAGCCTGACGCGCACCTGCGCGCTGACATCCGTTTCCACAGTGGCCCCGCCTCCAGACTCCGCCCTCCAAACACGCCGCAGCGTCACTTCCGCAGCGTGAATAGGAACAATAACTAACACGTTTACGGTGGGAAAGCGGGGCGGTGTGGTACCGTGGCTTCAAATGCGGAAGTCCTCGCTGAAGCGACGCAGCCTCGAGTCCCGCTCGCGGCACAGCGAACACAGACGGTCACGTTGGGTCTCCAGTGTCACCGTGAGGACTCTCAGTCACTCTTGGCCAGGATGTGTCCTCATTCACTGTACCACCAGAAACATCCTGTCTCAGAGTGATGCTGAAAAACTAGTTCAAGCATTTATTACTTCTAGGCTTGATTTGTGTAATACATTGTAAAAATGATCCAAAATGCTGCAGAGAGAGTACTGACGGGGACTAGAAAGAGAGATCCCCTATATTGGCTCCCTGTTAAATCCAGAATTTAATGTAAAATCCTTCTACTCACTTACAAAGTCTTAAACCATCCTATCTTAAAGACCTCATTGCACCATATTTTCCCATCAGAGCACTTCTCTCTCAGAGTGCAGACCTACTTGTGGTTCCTAAAGATTTTAAAAACAGAATGGGAGGCAGAGCCTTCAGCTATCAGGCCCCCCTCCTGTGGAACCAGCTCCTAGTTTGTATTCGGAAAGCAGACACCGGATGCGGCGTCTGTGATTACCAACAAGAATGTCAAACTTGGACTCGTCTGACCATAGAACACTTTCCCACTTTGAAACAGTCCATTTCAAATGAGTCTTGGTTCACAGGACACAAACGGCGCTTCTGGACCATGTTCAAATATGGCTTCTTTTTTGCATGATGGCATGGCAGATTGTGTTAACCGACAGTGGTTTCTGGACGTATTCCTGGGCCCATTTAGTAATGTCAGTGACACGATCATGCCGATGAGGGATGCAGTGTCGTCTGAGGGCCCGAAGACCATGGGCATCCAATAAAGGTCTTTGGCCTTGTCTCTTACACACAGAGACACCTCCAGTTTCTCTGAATCTTTTGATAATGTTATGCACTGTAGATGATGAGAGTTGCAAAGCCTTTGCAACTTGACCTTGAGGAACATTGTTTTTGAAGTATTCCACAATCTTTTTATGCACTCTTTCACAGATTGAAGCCCATCTTTACTTCCGAGAGACTCTGCCCCTCTAAGACATCCCTTTTATGGCTAATCATGTTACAGACCTGATATCAATTAACTTAATTACTTGCTAGATGGTCTCCCAGCTGAATCTTTTTGAACTTTCTTGCTTTTTCAGCCATTTGTTGCCCCCGTGCCAACTTTTTTGGGACCTGTAGCAGGCATCAAATTTGAAATGGGCTCATTTAGTAGACAAAGGTGTACAGTTTCCCAGTTTGAACATTTATGTTCTGTTGTGAATAAAACATTGGCTCATGTTTTTTTTTTGCCAATATGTTTATTGTCTTTTTCAAAATGTTTTCACAAACACATAACATATACACACTACACACACAAACTGCATACCCTTGCATCATTTTTCAATTTGAATAAACGTAATGAAATTGGATTAATGAACAAATGAAGGAAAAAATAAATAAATAAAAATTGAAAGTAAAAATAAATAAATACATAAAATTTTTTTAAAAATTTAAAAAAAGGAGAAAAAAGAAAGAGGGGGGGAGAAAGAAAGAACGAAGATGGGGGCTACATTTTACAGCATTTGCAAATCATTTCAGAAAAATCTAGCACTTTCATTTGTCATAATATTCATATATGGTTCCCAGAGTTTATCAAAGTCTTTTCGTTTGCCCTTGGCAATGTATGTTAATCCTTCCAGTCCAATACATTCAGAAAGGTCCTTCATCCACGTCTTCATTGTAGGAGCATCCATACTCTTCCAGCATAGTGCAATAGCTCTCCTGGCTTGTAGAAGTCCAAAGTCCAAAACTGCATACTGTTTCTGCGTTTGTAGAAAGTTCTTTGAATATATTCCAAGCACACATAGTTTAGCATTTAAAGGGACTTTGGTATTAAACATTTCCGACAGACATTGTATAACATCCTTCCAGAAGTTTTGGATCTTTGCACATTCCCACAAGCAATGGAACAAAGTTCCCCTCTCAGTCAAACACTTGGTAC
>VUQH01001302.1:16294-28966 GCA_015106775.1 Etroplus canarensis
GCACGGCAAAGGAGCAACCACAGCGAGACGAGCCGATCAAGGGGATGCGGCATCGGTACGCGGGAGCTGTCCATCAGCACCACATCCCCGAGGAAAACCACGGAAACAGCAAGCAGAGCCGAGACCAAGTCGCCCCTGTTTTCAGCCTGCCGCCCCCGCCCTCTTCTCACCACCGAGACCGCACTTCGACCACCGCCGCTCATCGCCAGAGCCTCCAGGAGCTCCCCTGTCTGAGCCAGCCCTCTCGGAGACCTGTTCACAGCGGCGACCCTCTACCTCTGGCGAGCTACGACACCACCCAGCGACCTTCACACCGAAGCAGTGAACCCAGCACCGGGCAGCCGGCACACCTGCACCAGGATCCCTGGGCCCCGGCCGGCTCTCAGCTGCAGCAGCCGCCGCCGCCGCCGCAGTCGGAGAAGCAGCCTGTTTTTCCAAGCTGCCACTGCAGTTTTTCAGAGCAGGAGGCTAGCTTTTCTCAAAATCAACCCCATCCTTTCCAACCTCTCCCACCGCAGCCCTCCCCACCTATTCCGCCGCCTATTCCGCCGCCACCAACGTCGTCCACCTCCTCTCTGCTCTTTTCCCGGGAATCTAAAAAAAGGGGGGATCGTCTCCGAAGGAGTGCCAGTAATTACCAACAGGCAAGCATCGTGGAACGCTGCAGGGGAGGAGGAGGAGGAGCAGGAGGGCACCGAGACCACAAGCAGTTGTTGCAGCAACAGCAGCAGCAGCAGCAGCAACAGCATCAACAGCACTGTCATCTGAGACTCCAACAGAAGGACCCCTCCCCTGAAGAAATCCGTGCAAACTCACAGAAAGGGCGCTCTTTAAATGTATGCGAGTCTACGGAGTCTAGGAGAGCATTCGAGTTTCAGACTCAGGACCTGCAGCAGCAACAGCAGCAGCAGCAACAGCAACAACAGATCCCACAATTACGAGCGCAGCAACAGCTACTGGTGGGGAGCAGCTTGCCTATCAACTACTGCGCCAGCGACTCAGGAGAGCTATGTAGGACTCACCAGGCTCCACTGCTGCAACAGCAAGAGCAGCAGCAGCAGCAGCAGCAGCAGCGGCAGCAGCAGCAGCGGCAGCAAGGCGCACTGGGGCTCTGTCCCCAGCGTCCGCAGCACTGTGAACAAGACCGCAATAAGTCTGGGAGGATCACCGCGCAAAGCGATCAGGCGCAGCCACACAACCGCGACTCCAGAGTAACCCCCCCGGTAACACAACAGGCATACGCGGGGAACTCGTCTGCGACTGGCAGCAACAGCAGCAAAGACAGCCCCAACTACGGCTCAAGCTATCACCTGTGGCCGGAGAGCCCACATAAAGGAGAGGAGAGGATACGCATAGACCTCCACAAGGTAGATTTTTCACATTGCCTCTTGCGATTTCGGAGACAGTTCTCCTCAAAATGACAACACAAACTGCTCCTAATGTTTTCACTAAGTGACCACGCCTGGATTATGATTTTGATAGCGCACAGTGACCTGTGTGTATGGTGCGCGCACGCATAGTATGTGTTTGCATGTAAGGTAGACGCGGGAGGGGGGAGGTGGTGGTGGTGGTGGTGGGGATCCGGATCGTCATTCAGTAACCTGTTAGGCAGCTTTACCAGAAACCATGTAACTACCGCACACGCAACCAACTGTGTGATGTTTCTTATCTAACCTGGTAGCCTATTTCTTTCGTGCAGTCACACAAGCATCCGCACGCACGAACGAACGAAGCCGCGATGGGGAAGGCACCCTCGCAGGAACACACACCTGTTCCATGTTGCAGTGTTGTTTTAGGCAGCACACCGCAAATATTCAAATGGCGCTCCCCGGCAGCTGAATTAGAAGCAGAGCGTTTGCCGTTTCCACAGAAGACAGGGACATTTTCATATTTTGGCTCCCAGACACTAGACTCAGTGTTTGCTTAATTTTATTAGGCCTGCACCTGGCACAGTGCGCACACTCACTTCATACGCTGCTGCATGTTCTGCTTGGAGAGCTGAAATCTCTTAACAGCCACAATGTGATGCTACGCTGTGTAAAAAGACTAAACATATAGTATTTTTGACACCAAAAAAAATAGAGTCATGGCATCTGACAACAAATGACAACAACAAAATCAAGAGGACAAGTATGCTGATTGGTTACAAAAAAAAAGAAAAATCAGACTGGCAGCACTGATGAAAACAGAATGGAGATAAAGGAAGGCAGGAGTGAGTTAAAACATCCAGAACACAAAATGACATCAGACAGGAAAGTGTGATAACAAGTAGAAGGTGTGTGTGTGTGTGTGTGTGTGTGCTATTGTGTATGTGTTAAAATGCTAAAGAAAGAAGGGAAAAAGGACCATAGATATCTTTTGATGCAGTCAGCCGAAAGCATGCCATGTACACTGGTTCTAAAGTTTTTGATAAAACAGTGGAGTTCTTTAGGCTACTCATAGCTGGAGAGTGACTAGTTCTAGTATAATTTGTAGCTGAAAGAAAAGATAATCCAGAAAAGACAAAAACTAAATGACACTGGAAAAGTGTTAAAACTGACTGTTGTTGCTTCTTGCTGATTACGTCCCACCACAGCACACAGAGTACGCTTTTAAAAGTGCCACTATAATACTGAGAAATCTAGCTGGCAAGACATGGCTAATTATTGGTTATACTGATGGATGTAAGAGCATTTTTGTTTTAAAATGATTATTAATTCAGTTGCCACCTCAGCATTTCCGCCCACTGCTGTCAAGGTGAAGTTTTTACAGGACAGGGAAGAGAAAAGAATGGGAGTCACTGATGTGGGTGAAGCAGCATCTAAATGTCACTGACGGACTCCTTTTTAAAATGCCGCAGCTGTTTTCTGGGGCTGAGCTGGCACCAGTTGCAAAAGGTGTTATATTGAACCACCTTGACTTGACTGTTCTGAACTTGGCTCGATTTTGGAGCATCAGCAAAACAGCAAAAAAAAAAAAAAAAAGACCACTTGGCTGCAGGGAAAGTAAACTTTTGCCTTGAAGTTTCCAACTCTACAGGGTCTTGCTTGGAAGGGAGATGTGGGAAAAAAAATCAAGATTAGTGTACTGTATATATCATTGCAGTTGTTCATATAGTTATGTTCATACTATAGAGTGTGCTTTCACCTCCAAAATCCCTAAAAATAATGTTATAACTTATTATCAGTGTGAAGGTTGACTTGAGTACTGCTGCTGACTGCACTGCATGATAGAGGAAGCTACAGGTGATTTTTCACTAGTTATCAGCTGTCTTTGGTTTGTTTAAGGATTAATGTGAATCACAGACAAGTGATCATGAATGCAAAAACACAATATTTGTAAACAATATAAGAATGTTAAGAAACCATTATCTCCATATAATAGTAAATTAGCCTATATTGTACTAATTATACTGTA
This sequence comes from Etroplus canarensis, assembly GCA_015106775.1. Lineage (NCBI taxonomy): Eukaryota > Metazoa > Chordata > Actinopteri > Cichliformes > Cichlidae > Etroplus > Etroplus canarensis. The sequence continues at coordinate 19,691 of VUQH01001302.1, forward strand.
GAAAGTTATTATAAATATTAAATGAAACATAGTCAGAGTGATTTCTCATTACTGTGTAAAGAAGCTGGGATTTTTAATTTTGATGACTGAAGAGAAATCAAAAGCTGGAAAATGGTCTGAGGTGTGTGCACAAAGCTGGATACCAGTCAAAAGTCTCAGAATTAGAAGCAAGACAGATATGATGAACTTTGAACATTCTCAAAAATAATCAAAATGCCATCTTGTATTATAATTATCCCCATTTGTATGCAGCTTTCCAGCATGACACTGGCACTGTGAATAAGACATTTATCATCACACAACTATTGCACAATCCTAAACTCATGAAAATGTAAGCGAGGACAAAAAAACAAAAAACAAAATGCAGAAGCCATGTGAGACTCTGCATTAATACTTGCTCAGAGCTGATCATGCCAAGTATTTTGGTATAGCAAGAAATGCTTATCTAACACAGGCATTTGTGGGATCGTGGTTACATCTTATCGACTCACCCCTAATGAAACAGCTCATACCCCCACTCCCATTTGAAATCCCTTAAACAAAACACTTGTGACAGAACAAGCCTGATAAAGTGTATACGATTACAGTATCCCACAGCACACCCTGAAACTCAATAGCTAGCCCACTGAACTGATAGCAGGTAGTACGATATTGTGTCCTGCCCTAATAGCATTGTGCTTTGAAAGCTGCATTGCTGCCTCTATTGTGCTAGGTTGTGTAAGTACTCTAGTGCCTGCCACTTACTGCTATGGTGATATTCCCTGCAGGGAAATCGTAGCACATAAACACTTGCTTGCTTTCGTTTGATAAGGTTTTTTTTTTTTTGAGGATATACAGATGGTGTGCTTAGCGGACACCTGTGATTAATCAGGTTACAGTCTTTCAGATTTGGTGCCATCCAGAGCCAGAAATGAAAAGGGGGTTTTCTCAACTCTAAAACATAATAAAGCTTTACATGCGGAGGCAATAAATGCAGCAATAAAATCAAGTGGCCTTTCTTCTTTGCACATTTTTAAAATTATATTAAAGTGACTTTTATACTTTTGTCTCTAGCTGAAACACCATAGGTGGCAACACAAGCTCAGTGAATCCTCCCTGGCGCATTCATAAAGCATTTTAGCTTTGCAGCTAGGACTTTTATTGCCAACTTTAGACAAATTTTGTAAGTAATTTATGCATTTTGAAAATATCACTGGTGAAACATAGTATAAAATCATTGATTGAGCTGACATCTTCAGACTCTTTGTTTTGTTCAGTTCAGAACACCCAAATATTCAGTTTTCATTGATAGTGATTAGAGAAAAACAACATTCTGACAAATGACTTAAATGATTTATCAGTAATTGAAATAAGCCAGTATCAAGTGCTTGTTTAGAAATACAATATTTAGTTGGAAAACATTTTAGACACACTAAAACAGAAGGTGGTGTCTATTATAACCTTAGCTAAGGAGATTATGTGATCGGTTTGGTTTGTCTCTTTGTTCGTTTGACTTTATTTTTCTTACTCAAAAAGTTGTGCATGGGAAAATTTTTACCAGAGGTGGAACTTAAAAGAGAGGAGTTCCTGAAGCCAATCCGGATATGGAGATGGATATTTAAATTTTTTTTCTTTATCACCTCTGCCAAATTACCAATGCGGATTAATCCACTGTGGCAGCCCCTTGGTGGAGAATACGTTCTTTATCATTCCAAGACATTTCACATCGTGTCTTCATCAACAGCCTACACATCAAAAAAAGAAATATGAAAATAGTTACACATAGTATTGATAGTCTCAAGAAAATGAAACTAAATAATTGGTTCCCAAATATCTTTCCGGATGCAGGGACTCAGGTCATGGAGTGGAGGTAATTTTCAGACCAGTGTATGGAGTTTATGCTTATAAAGAAACCAGAACCAAAAACCTTCATTTTATGAGAACCTAAGCTGGTATGTTCAAAATGCTTTTTTTCTGATTAATAGTGTAAAGTCAGATGTAACTGTGTCATAAGACAAAGGAAAAGTCCTTACAACTGTAAAGATACAACTAAAAATATTTTTATGAAAAATATAAATTATATTTAGGCTTGAAAAATGGCACAGATCAGTTATACATATAGTTAACCAACTATACTGTTAATATACTAATAATTTTAGTTCTTCTCAGCTTACCTGATGTTACGTTAGCGACTGTGCAACCAAGCCATCAATGAGTAGATCAAGAAGAAGAAGAATTAAAAACATTTATAGCCAGGTGCCATCTGTCTTTTTGACCTATCACATCACACATGTTTGTTGGATGCAACAGGCCTATAAGCTGCTCTACTGTAGCTGTGTGCATCAGGCGAGTGCCAGCCCACCTTTCAGGAGAACATAAGGTTGTATGTGTCACTGCAGAATGGATGACTTAAAGAAGGAGGAAAGCTATTACAGTAAAACCTTTTGTGCAGCTCCTGCCAAACGGCAGTCCAACATGGTTATAATCACTCTATATGATCTAGGTCAACACAGTATATATCAAAGTGTCACTTGCAACCAACTTAGTGTCTCATCGACGCTGTCTAGAGGATTTAGCGTGGCTGTGTTTGTAAAAGCTTTGCACAGTAGCAAGTGAATGATTATTTCCTTAAAAGAGAGGGAGAAACATTTGGTTCTCTTGATGTAGCTTTTATCCATTTAAAGCTTCTTGTTTAGTATGCAATTTTTCTTATAACTGAGATCATTTATTTCTAAATGAATCATACATGAGCACTTGTGTTTTGAGATGTCTAAATTGAGAAAATGTTGAGGTAATTCAGCTTCTGGCCCTCTTTATAAAAAATAGTTTATCTTATCAGCTGTGTGTTTGTGTTGGCTCTGTAATAATGCCAAAGTAATGCTATCCACTGGAACTCGAAACAATTGATGTAGACAGATCTGCTCATGGCAATATGATTTACAGGCAGGCTTACGCCAGGAGAAACATTACGTTGATTTAAATTTTCTCTATCGGTCATCTCCCCGCTGTTGTTTCAGGGCCTCCATTTGTTTTTCTCTAATTAGGCGTACATGTTTCCACTGCCTCCTGGATCCTAGAGCTAGCCAACACCTTAAAGTAAACATACCCCACTGAACAATTAAATGTCAGAAAAGGGGCAGATCCTAGCTCACATCCTTAGGAGTGGCACTAATGTATATCACTGATAATGCTGTATGAAGCTTGGTAGGTGTGAACAGTGGGAGCCTCTTAGTTTTGGCTGCATCTGGCAGAATACACAGGCAGTAAGTATGAACATGAAGCTCTTTTAATAATTGATTGCTGTTTTGCCTAGTTTTTTGGGTCTGCTGCGTTTAAGTGCTACGCTGCACTCCTTCTCTGAAATAGATTTGTGTTACCATGTGTGTTGCTATGGAGAGATCAGTCTTACATTGTGTAGCAGATTCTCTCTGCGTTATAGAGTTTGGTGAAGGAAATGTGCAGAGCAAGATCATCCTTTCGATTGTGTGTTTTATGTGTTAAAGACACTTCTCTTTAACACATAAAACATAGTGTTTTTTGCATGTGATGCACACATACACACGTTCAGTAGCACAGCCCACACAAACACTGGCATTATACTGCAAGAGATGTTCAAATAGTGCTCTACTTGATATAGTTCATTCGCATTTCATTTGAGTGAGCCTGCACAAGGAGAGGTGTATTGAATTACTTGAGGTCCAGTTGAATACAAAGAGTAGAAAGAAAGCATGTTGGGGGTTTCCTCAGTCGCCTCACTTCTTACCACAAGTAGAGTCCCAGCGCGTTTTCACTCCGTTAGTCGTCAATGCAGTTTGTAACTTGACTGCGTGACCTTTCATGAGATTTTCCTTTTCTAATGTGTGTTGTAGCTTACAGATTAATTTTTTAAAACTCTGTCGCACGCCAAGTCCCCACCACGGCTCTTTACTTAATAAATGACCGCAGTTAATTTATATGGTAATTCCTGTGAGATGCTAGCCAAGTGATGCCAGGCATATAATGTATCACTGCAATGCATATGCTTTATGGCTAATTAGGTTATTGATCTGAGGCTGTTCCTGCGTTAGGGCACGATCACAACACAAAAGAGTATGAAAGTATGAGTAATGCAGCCTTAAGCAGGTATTTGTCTTTCATTACAATGCTGCAAAGATGCAGATGTACAGTGGTGCTTCATACTGTATGTGTGCACAGGTGAAGGTGCACGCGCATGCATCTTTCTACATATCTTACAATATTGTCGACATGTAAGCTCACTGAGTCATTTCAATATTGCCTGCTGGCTGTTTTCAAATGTTTGTTAAACACACTGCTTGGAAGGAGTGCAGAGTGCAATAATGAGATGTGAAAGATGTGTGATTTCATCATACTTTGCTCACACAATCCACTAACGCTTCGCTCGCAACCTGCCCTTGAAAATTCAAGTTTGGAAAGCTTCTCTCACCATTGTGAAAATCTCTACAGTGTTTGCTTTGTGTGTTGGTGTGTGCTCTCTACCGTGCGTATACTGAGCACACTGCTCCACCACTCTCATTGAATATGCTTTTTTCTCCTTCTCATCAGGTCTTTATGCCCTCAGGTCAGAGTTTGACTGCTGATCCCTTGAGCTACCACACTACTTAATTTACAGAACATGATACACAACCGTTTCCCTGTAAAACTCGATCTCAGCCTCCTTTGATAAATATGCAGCCAAGACAAAAAAAAGCTGATCCACATCTAGTCAAATGCACCCTGCCGTTAGCTGTTTATAGATAATGCGAGTACTATTTGTTACCTTTATGCAAACAAACAAGTTTCTCTGGGAATTAAAAACATATCCAAGCATCTGATCAGGAAGTCTGTGTGTGTGTAACACATGCAAATTACTGAGTACATTTGTGTGTTTGCTTTATTATCTCCAGTTATAGTGGCTCTTCTCCAACCTACAAGCTTTACAAAATGAAACAGAATATGAGTTAAATGAAGCCGATTTCCTTCGCTACCTCAAATCACCTAACTGGAGAATATAAAATAGCTGTCATGGATGACACAAGCTGCAGAAGAACATCTTATCCACTGGGCAATTCTCTGGTATGTGTATGTTTGCGCTGCTGCATGTTCTGTGTTTGTACTCGGTTTAAGTATTAAGGGAAAGAGAGGGAACGAATGAGTGGGAGGATGGCTTTAGTTTATCATTATCATGTGCATACCACAGTCATTGCCTTAACTGGCAAAGGTGATGTTAATTCTTTTGCAGCTTCTAGTTATGTAGAAGATCATCTTATCCAGGGATCTTCCACTGTATCACTGCACTGTAGTCTTTGCCAGGAGTGCTTTCTTTATGCAATTTCCCCCTGGGATTAATAAAGTATTCTGACTCTGGTTTCTTGTTTGAGTCATAGCATCTGGCCTCCGTACTTAATTATGTTTCTGCAGCAGTGTTTACAATATTTACAATGTTTGCAATGAGGACATGTTAGAGGGGTTGGGCCTGGGTTAAATTTCTTTTGGAGTTGAACAAATAAGAGTATTAGCAAAGATATTTTTAAAATACATGTTACTTTTATTTATAAGATTTAGTTTTTGAGTTTTCAACGCTAATACATAACTAGTCATTATTGCTTTGTCGGGGATAATAACCTTATCTGAGATATGGTTTTTTTTAAAAGTGCTGAACATAGTGTAGAAAAAATGATCTAGAAATGTTGTCATCACATAGTTTGTCCAGCAGAGCAACTGCTACTCCATTTTTACAACCAGTGTTGTAATCTTAAATAAAAAAGCAATGGATTACACATTGCTCATTACTTTTTTGCAAAACAATGCTTTATCTTATTGAATTATTTCCAGAAAATAATTCTTTGCACTACTTGCTACATGACTTTTGCGTAAGATGGCAATTTAAACCTTAGGCAGCAATCTCACATACTGTGACAAACTATCCTTTCTTTTGTATTTAAAACTTGACACAAAGCCAAAAGTAAAGTTCAAAACCAGCCCAAAGAGCACTTTACAACTGTGCTGTACTTAGAACTGAAGGTACAGTTCTACCGTAGAAACTAGGAACAGGTATGAGTGGAAATGGAGACTACAATGCTACAAGCCTGAGTGCTTATCATGGCTTTTGTTACCTGCCGAAGATCAGACTCTGGCTACTTGGCTGGACTCGGCTCATCTTTAAGATCAATCTGGGTTCTAGCTTTGTGTTAGCATGCTGTCTTTGGAGATGTTTGCAGAGTCAATGTGCCGTTGTTTCTGGCCTTAGCATGCCGTCATGTACTTGTTCTTTCGAGCAACAAAAATAAAAGTAATGTTCATAGTTCCACTTCACCAGTGTCCTCACCCCTGTATGTAAACTGAAGTCAGCTGCTTGAGCTCAGGGGAAAAAAAAGGACATGTTTGATTTTTTGTCTTTCTCCACCCACTGTACAGATACTTGAAGAACCTTTGTAGAGCAAGTAACACCATAATTGTAACTGTAATGTGATCACTGAATTTAGTACAGTAATGTGTTACTTTACTGTGTTAAAGAAAAACTGACAATTGTAGTAACGTGTTGCTGTAATCACATGTAGTATGTAAACAAATTACAGTTATTGGTACACAAAGTAATGTGTTACACGCAGCACTGTTTACAACACTCTAAGCACTGTCTGGAGCACATGTAGCAGTGTAGCATCACAACTGAGCAGGAGGTGTTGCAGAGTCAAGTGGTACTTCCATGGTAAGTTTTAACTAGTTTGTGAAATGCGTTGCTAAAAAGTTAACAAACAACATCCCTGATTATTCTACCTTGTAATATGACTCTGTATGAATATATGTCTTCATATTGTTTATAAAGAATATCAGCTGATATGTGGACATTGGAAGTTTTTCTACCTAAAGACCGGAATTGACCTCAGTTGGGCTCTAGTTTTAAAATAATGCTGATAAATGTTGATACGTTGACAAAAGAGAAAACGCCTCTTTTCCTCCTTTATGAACGTAGGTATGTGTTCCGATACAACTGTGCCAGCCTCCATTATCGGCCTCCTTCCAATTGTTAACCCTTTAATGGTCCACTGGTCTGTGAAGTTTGCCTTTTGTCTTCAATGGTCTCTCTTTAACCCTTTCATGAACGAAGCTGCTTCCCAGCTCTTTCCTGTCTCTTTCTTTGAGAGTCCATTTTCAATCATTTGTTTCTGCTCCCCAGCCACCTCTTATTCCCTGTCACACTGAAAAAAAAGCCTTTTAAATAGAATCAATTTACACTATGGAGCCCAGGGGGTATTAGAAACTGCAGCACTTAATTTCATAACTTCAAAAAAAAAAAAAAAAACCACAGAGGGCAACTGCTGTAGCTTAAGGCCGTTAGCACAATTCCCAGAACTTTTATCTTGCTGTAGTACAGTATGGTGTGGGGTCTGGTTATGGTTCATCTACCTGAAAACATGATTATGTGGAGAAGAAAGTACAGTAGTGTGTTACATTTTCTCTGGAAGTGTCTCTGGGTGAATACAAATGTGCCGCTTTTCTAACTGGCCTCTGTTTCACTTCACCAGAGAAAAAGGAGTAGTTCATTGCCAGATAAGGATATTCAATTAGTTTGAGTCTATGGAAGACTGCTGCAGCAGTCAGAGCACGCTGGAGCTGGCTGACATATGGTAAGGGCTCTCTGTTAGAATAGAGAAGCAATGAAACCTGATATCTTCTCATTTCATCTTGTCACTGTTTCAGTAATTTTCCCACTGGAATGTCAGGCATATACTGTCTGCTTGAGTAGATATCATTTTTCCACTTTTCTCAATGGGAAGATCTCATGGAAGATGTCTACAAGAATGGGGACTGTAACTGAATGGTTTTCAGATTAGCACAGTTTGACATTAATCTTTTTTTTAATTGGTGTTTTTATTCTCTGTGGAAAAATGCACATTATGTTATGGGAAAACCCATTTATTTTATTCGCTGGTATTTAAAACTGATGTATTGTGAGTAGGAAGATGTTGAAGATTCAGTTGGCAGTGAGCTCCTAAAAAATGAGAATTCCTCTGATTCTTCATGAGTGTGTCTTCTCTCCCGTTCTCGTCCTCTAGCTTCTTCTCTTGGCTTGTGTCCTCCTCCCATCATAAATCTCAAGCAGGATGTTTCCAGGCAACTCTCCAGTCAATCTTTACTGAGTTTGTTGTGCTATCGATCTGTCCTGTGCTATAGGTTGTCCTGGCTTCTCTCTCCACTATTGATGTTTTTGCCTCGGGGAAAGAAAGAAACTGCCTCAGTCTGAATTTACCGGGGGCCAGTTTTCAAATGACTTACAATCACCTCACAATGAAAATAGAAATGGTCGGGCAGTGGCATTTATACATTGATACTGTTGTTAAGTCTCGCAGTAGTGAATGCAATTTTATAAGAGTCCAAGATTGTGGGATTGTAATGTGGATTATGGGGCACTTAAGGGTGATAATGCCATGGTGGTCCTGTTGGGATGTCAAATAGCTACCACGAGAACAATGAGGATCGTTTAGTCCACTGGGAACACATAAGCTAACCGCATTTCAAGCTTATGTGGTTTGGTGTGTTATCGAATGCGAGTGTATTTGCGTTTCTTCTGTTTCTTACCACATGCATTACTGATCAAGTTAACGAATGGGAAAAAGATCACTAATATGAGAAACACACTTAATGAAACATAATGTTCCACACCTCTGAAAAGACATTCTTGCTGCAAATTACTACTTCTTTACAATTTTAGTCTCTAGCAAAAACAAAAAACTTTAGAATTAAATTCAATTTAAATGTATTTTTATAATGCCAGCTAACCTCACAAACCATCTCAGGGCACTTAGAACACCTTACAATATCACAGTGAGAAACACACTGATTTTCCGTAAGCTGCGTGTTATGGGCACTGTGCATGGTAACCAGACTGGTACTTGTGCAGCACTTTTCTACTCTGAGTGCTTTTTTACTTCACAGCACGTACACCCGCAATATGAATGACAGTGCACACTGGCTATAGTCACATTCTGCTGTCTTCAAACTTGCATGCACATACAGCACTGTGCAAAACTCTCAGGCCTCTCCTCACTTCTTTTTGCTCAGAAAACTCAGTGCAACAATTTACCGGGATGTGCACAAACATAAATGGAAGTACAGTACATAAGACAAAAACAGCATTTGTTCAATTCCAACAAGCTTGAAATTCAGTACTTAGTATGAACACCTTTACTTGTCAACACAGGCTAAACTCTCTTTGGCAAGTTTTACTGTAGTTTATTTAAGTAGGCTTCAGGAATAGTTCTCCAGGCTTCTTGAAGGACATTCCAAAGTTCTTTGGAT
>VUQH01001303.1:5109-17014 GCA_015106775.1 Etroplus canarensis
AAGACAGTCTCTGAATTATGTTCACATATGGCGCCTTCTTTGCATGATAGAGCTTTAACCTGCATTTGTGGATGGCACAGTAAACTGTGTTCACAGACAATGATTTCTGCAAGTGTTCCTGAGCCCATGCAGTGATTTCCATGACAGACTTATGTCTGTTTACAATGCAGTGCTGCCTGAGGGCAAAAAGAACACCAGCATCCAGTATTGGTTTTCGGCCATGTCCCTTGGACGCAGAGGTGTCTCCAGCTTCAGTCTTTTGATGATATTATGTGCTGTAGATGATGGAATATCCAAAGTCTTTGCAGTTTTACATTTGAGGGACATTATTCAGAAATTGCTCCACAATTTCTGAATGCGGTTTCTCCACTTTTCCAGCCTTTTGTTGCTCGTGTCCCAACTTTTTTCAGACATGCTGCTGCCATGAAATTCAAGATGAGCTAGTATTTTTCATGAAATAGTAAAATGTTAGTCCTGGACTGACTGACAGTGGATTGAAATCTGCATCAGTTGTAGATAATTTTCCCATTCAGTGGAGAACAATTTGAAACTTTTCAAATCCCTTGCCACACTCATGGGGATCTCTATCCATTTTTCAAACCACCTGTCCCATTCAGGATCTGCAGCCTGTCCCAGCTGTCATAGAGCTAAAGGCGAGGTGAACACTGAACAGGTCGCCAGTCTGTCACAAGCTAGGCACCCACAACCTTCAGTAAGAGCTCTTTAGGCACCTAGTACACCGTTGTATTTTTTTTTCAAGGGGCTGATCTGTAGTCTTTTTTTCAGTTATTTAGATTTTTAAAAATGTCCGCAAAATGCCAGCCAAATGTATCATTATATCACCTTTACAAAAAGGAACTCTTTCGAAGAGCATCAAGTGTTTGCTTTTTCAAAAATGTTAGAAAGGTCAACAAATTCCATTATTGGTTTTCTCACACTTTCAAATTAATAATATTGCAGAAAAAAATCTGGCAATTTTATTTTGCATGTCTCAGATAAAATCATCTGTACTGAATATTTTTGTGGTTTAGAGTTACAGGGAAATACTACTTTGGAGTAACTGTCCATCTGACCTCTTCTGTTCACTCAGAACTGTCATGGCGAGGTCATTTTGTGAGCTTGTCATCAGTTAGTGCATAAGCTAAAGGTATAAAACAGTTACTAGATGCTAGCAGTTAGTGAAAATTGGTTTATGGTGGCACCAGTTTCTGCAGCTTTATCACTGATGTAATAAGCGGTCTTCACCAGGGGTGGATCTAAAGGAGCAAGCTGAGGTGGCATTGCAAAGCTGTTATCATGTCAGTGCAACCACAGGTAGGATTTATAGAATAGATGTGGAGGTCTGATCTGAAAAACAGCTTTGTCCTCTTCAGTGCATCTGTGTATATATATGACTATGAAATCTTAAATAATAATATCACACGCACTGAAACCCACTGATTTAATTATAGAAAATAGGAAAACTATACATTTGTAAGTTCTGAAAAACAGATTCCTTCTCATGTACCTCACAGTGGTTTGTTCCACTGCCTACCATTCCCACCTCCCACCTACCGGCTCCTTTACTTTGCAAGCTGCAAACAAAGGATGTGTGAGACACTGTTAATTATTTCTATCGCTCAGTAAAATTAAACATATTTGCTGTTGTAGCCAGACTATATTTTATCAGCTCCACTGCCTGCCTTTAAATCTTGCGTTTCAGTGTGGATGCTGTATTATTAAGGGGCCGGTATGTCTCCTAATATGTGTTTACAGAGGCAGGAGGGCTGTGCAAATTAAGATTATAACTCACTGATGGGCAACCAATTTTCAAGTGCTTCCGTGTTATTTTTTTATTTCTCATTTCCCCATGAGCCCCCCCCTAACTAGTTGGTGGACCCCCATGTGCCACTTCATCAAAAAAGAAAAAAAAAATCCAGGAAACACCCCTGCTCATCACATGTCAAGTTGAGCAATTTCCAGACTGAAGGCTTCTGGACCAAGCTGTATCTGCTATTAAAATGCAACTCGCTGAGATTTTTAGAAAGTTGAGCATGACACTTTTTGATGATGAGGCCTCCTGGTCATACTATGACCAAAATAAAAGCAGTGTTGTTGTGCTTTCTGATGCATATCGTCATAATTTTTAGAACAGGTTCGATAATAATACTGCCAGTGACTCCTTTATGTGAGCATGCTCATTGCATTATGTTATCTCTTATTTACAATGTTGAATGTGTGAGAGTCAAATTCTTGAAATCTCATTCTGTCCTTGTGGTGCAGACATAGACTATCAGGTGTCTGTTGTCCATGGAGCTCAGAGTTGAAGCATCACTGAGGCTTCCCACTTGTGAAGCTGCTACTGACCTAATCTGTGGATGTTTTATCAGGTGGAAATTTCTAAAACTAGCGGTGGGGTTAAGGGGTTAAACAGCTTGTGCAGCCAGCTGCTTGGTAACATAATGAAAACCTCTGTAACTAGCTGTTTCTCTCAGACCCTCCCTTTGCGTCTTCGCCACTGTCCAGACCGATTGTGCCCGTACAGAGCCAAATAGAAAAGAGAGCTGAAAGTGTGTTTGTGCCAGCAAGTGGGGAAACACCGGCTGTGTTTTCAAGATGAACTTAAGCTACCAGCACCTGACCACTTTGGCTCCCAGCCAGTGTTGGATTGAAACCACTCGTGTGACCGCCGTGAGCAGACCCTAACGTTTTTCAAGGTGAAAGAGTATTTTGATTTATTTCACATTAGGTCTGCGCGTGTGGTTAGTGTAAGATTACTGCAAGACGTGTTTATTTCTCTGGCCCCTTATTTTCTGTATTAAACGCCTAATTACGTTGTCTTTTCTGAATTCTGTGTGTTTGGGTGCCGTTTCCAGTTTGTGTGCCTTCGCACATGCCCGAATTCTTAGTCTGCTTTCTTGCAGACATCCATGGCGTCCCCTGGTGGATGAAGGACTCACTTCTCTGGGCACTGCAGTCTCTGGACTTGAAACTTTATTAGTAGTACCTTCCTAATTTAGCTTCTGCCGACTTTCCTCTCCTATCCTCTCAGTGGCAGACACTCAGTCCCCTCTTTTTCACTTTAATTTCCCACTTTTCCTATTAAGCCCTATTTGCCCTATTTCACTACAGCTATAATTTCTAACTGTCAGTAATTATTATACTGTGATTCATTACACTGCACTTAAAGGAACAGCCTTGAAAGTTCTCCAGTACAGTTTGATAAAGTGTTGTATTGTCTGCTGTAGTTTTTTTGTAACAAAGAAATATGCTGCACAGATGAATAATTGTGACAGTAAATCTGATTTTCACACTTAATTAAATTCAGGATTTTATAAAAATGGGTATGTGACTTAAAGGGGTCTTGAAATGTTCATTTGTAGAGTCATATTTCTTCTTCTTGGACTCCACTAGAGTACATTTTCATGATTCACAGTTCAAAATAATCCTCATTCATCAGTTCATCTGCTGTCTGAAACAAGCTGTTTTAGCTCCCGTCCCCCTTCCTCCAAGGTAGCTTTATTCAGATTGGCTGCCCCTCCAGAAAAAAGGCTTGAACAGCAAATGGGTGGGGTTTCTGCAAGCACAACCAGAACTGATGATATTAGGGATAGCCCCTCTTTATGAACTCATACATATCCAAGAGTAGAACTTTTTGAAACTGAACAGTGCAGCCTGAGGTTTGGGCTCACAGGGATTGTTTGCACAATAACTGGCCTCATTATTTAAAAGCTTGGTCATGGTTAAAATATGGATCCACCATTATAGCAGTATAAACACCGTCTGTCAGGGCCCCTTGTCCTCCAGGACTGCTGGTTTCTGTATTTCTCTCCCTCTCTTGTTTTCTTTCCTCTCTGGATCTGGGCTAACTAATTATGCTTAGTTTCAGGTGCAGGAAGCTTTAGCTACAAACCTTATAGTGAGCTAGGTCAATTGATGTTATGTTTCTTGTAAAGTCAAGTCAAGTCAAGACAACTTACCTGCTGTTTCTATTGCTTATTTAGAGTCACCACGCAAGCCAAGCCAGGATAAGGACATTGACGCTAAGCTCTCACGATCATGGTCCTCTGCTCTCCAGGTTTGAAATCTTCTGTCAGTCTTTCTCACTTCTCTCTGTCGTGCTCTCTTTGGGGTTGGGTCAGGCTGATCCCTTTGTTTAGTTCAAGGTGCGTGAAGGTCTGGGCAGAGCTGAGTCCACACACCTGCAGCTTTGCCATCTTTTGGATATATAAGCCCTGCGGACTCCTGAAGACTCTGCCGGAGTGTAGCTACAGTTTTAGTAATATGCCAGGCCAGCTGCCCATCTGCCAGTAATCAGTTTTGTGTGCTTCTGTCTAGTCTGCCCAGCACTCACACTTCTGTGTCTCTCCTCCCAGGACTTCGGATCACTCTCTTGGATATTTGGAACCTGCCTGACCCACTCTCTGCCTCTTGAGATTCTCAAGCTGCCGGAACACTGTTGGATTGGATCTTTTCACATCTGCCTTCCTCCACAATCCCTCAATCAACCTGTATGACTTTTTATGCCTGAGTTCAGTCTCCTTTCTGGGTCCGAAACCTCAATTCCTGACAACTCCGGATAACTGCCTGACCCACTCTCACTGGAACCTAGGCACTAACCTTCACTGGATCTCTGGACCCTCACTGAAAGGAATTCTCACCTGTGGAACCACGAACTGGGAGCACACACCCCACACCAAGAACACGAGACTGACAACACACATTCCTTGAAAATCAACTGTTTAAGCATTGATTCTTCATTAAATTCTGTTTTTACTTAATTCCTGTGTTTGTCCCCTTTTGGGTAACATACCACACCGTGACACAGTCAATGGCCATTTCATTAAGTATACCTGTTTGACTGCCTGTTAATGCAAGTATCTAATCAGAAAAATCACAATGCAGCAACTCAGTGGCTTTAAGTATGTAGACATGGTCAAGAAAGCCCGCTGAAGTTCAAATCAAGCATCCCAATGACTCCTGGCTACACTGGCAGCCCATAAACCTTGGCTGTTGTATGCTGCCTTGATAACTAAGGTTTGCTATGAAATTTTGCAAAGAAAGACAGTCATGTCAGTTGATCTTTGGGGATCAACTGCTCGTCAACTCACATATCTAATCAGCCAGTTACTTACTTACTTAGAGCAGATCAATGCATTTAGGCACAGAGACACGGTCAAAATGGCCTGCTTAAGTTAAAATCGAGCATAAGAATGGTGAAGAAGGGTGATTTAGGTGACTGACTTAGAGAATAATGTGAAAAAGAGAAAATATCCTGCGCTAACCAGGCAGAAATGCCTAACTGACGTCAGAGGTCAGAGGAGAATTGTTGACAGGAAGGCAACTGTAACTCAAATAACCACTTGCTACAACCAAGACGAAGAGCATCTCTGAGCGTATGGGTCAAACCTTGATGCCAATGGGTTACAGCAGCAGAAGACCACATCGGATGCCCCTCCTTTCCGCTAAGGACAGGAAGGTACAATCCAAAAAATAGAAGATTGTAACAAAACATTGCCTGATGATTCTAAATTTCTCTTGTGACATTCAGATGGTAGGTCAGAATTTGGTATAAACAACATACAGTCACAGATCCATCCTGCCTTGTATCATTCCCGGTGGTGTAATGGTGACGACAGTCCCATCATCTTCCCATCTTCTGGTGGCTGCCCCCAGGAGGATAACAAGGCTCGTCACAAAGCTCAAATGATCGCAAACTGGCTTCTTGAACATGAGTTGAACAATGAGTTCGCTGTACTCAAAAGGCTTCCACAGTCACCAGATCTCAATCCAACCGAGCACCTTTGGGATGTGGTGGAACAGGCGAGTCCTATCGTGGGTGTGTGTGATGCTATCATACCAATATGAACCAAAACCTCTGAGGAATATTTCCAGAATCTTGTTGAATGTCAGAATGAAGGTGCTTCTGAAGGCAAGGGGTCCAACTTGGCATTAGCAACGTGTAACTAATAAAGTAGCCAGCGAGTGTATATGTCGGCAAATAAGGAAAAGAAAAGCAGGTCCCCATTAATATAAAAAAACAAATATGGATGAAATTTACTGTTGCCACATAACTCCCTGATATGTTGTAGAAAGCTTGGCACAGTCGTTGACTACAGTTATTTTTATTACTGTTAATACAGCTGATGGTGGCAGTAGTTACAAATGCCACAGAATGAGTAAAAATTGGGTAGTCATAACAGTATCATTTTTCACATCTCTTTCTTTGCTACAGCGTGACAAAAATACTTATTATATTTTTCTTTCATCACACTGATATTTCTCTTTTATATCCCAAAAGCTGTTGAACACAGCACACAGTACACAGGGTTTGTAATGCTGGTAATTGTGGCTGTCTGATTTAATTAGGAGAGGGTAATGTTCAGTTAAACAGCGTCTTTGTTTTCTACACCCCCTGTCCTTCTTTTACTCTCATCCGCCTACTGTATCACTGTCTGTCTTGTGCTGTTCACCATGGTTACACTCAGTAATGCCCTTGTTCCTCCTATCTGACATTTCATACTCCTCCATCACCCTTTGCCATCCGCCTTTCCATCTCGCCACACAGGAATTACCCTGATTATGATTATAGCTCTGATGATAATGATAACCACTGCAAAATTGCACTCTCTCGCTCACATCCAACACCCAGGAGATTATGATTGACTGAAAGGCAGCCCTGCAAATGTTTCTCCCTGTCTCATTTTGCCCTGCTCTCTGCAATCTCTTTGTTTCTTTCTTTGCTTCTTTCTTGTTTTATTTGGCTATTTTCTTAGTTTCCTTCCTCTGTCCAGTCATTGCTCCTTTTCCAGCTCACCTTTTGTCTCTCTTCAGTCTTTTTCAATTTTCTGGCAGTCTTTCATCTCCGTTGTTGTGCTCCTTTCAACCTTTCCTGGTCCATCTTACCTCTGCCACTTGTCCCCAGCTCCCCTCCTCTCTTTTTTTTTAGCCCTTATTTGTTCTCATCTGCCTCTCACCGCTCCTCTACTCCCCTGCCTGTGTTTTCTTCTGCCACAAAGGACCAAGATAAATGTGCTTTTTAGCCATATTGCATGCAGGAAATAATTATAGAGTTGCCTTGCTTCTTCAGTATATGAAGTGGAGAACATGTAATGGCTCTTTTAGTCTCCTTTGTCTCTTCTGTGGGCTAGATGCCCTTTCTTATGCATTTTCTGCTCTCTCTGTTTCATTGACATGCATATGCAATTCACAAAATGTCTTCAGAGCTTGCTTTCCCCCCCCACACACACACACATTCAGGAGTGCAAGATCAGATGGACCCACAGAACTGCAATCAACACAAAGTTCTGCAAGTTTAAGAAGGAGGGGGAAGCAGATGAAGAAGTTCTGAATTTGGCAACATTAGAAATTACCCTTTTAATCTCAGGGATACTGAATAACAAACACATATGATAAAAGGTTAGATGGATGAAATTACATACATAACATGCAAAATAGCAGCAATCTTACAAGCTGAGCTCAAATTCATTTTGTCTCTGGGATTTCAAGTTTTATTTTTCAGCCCTGAACTTTAACAAAAATTGCTACTAATCATAGTATTTTTCCAAAATATTTTTTAACTCCAGCCTGCCTACGCCTGGAAAGATAGTAGTTGCTGCTTCACCCATCGCACCAGCGCATCAGACATTATGCAGAACTTATTGAGAGTAATTATTCTCCTTTTCTTGCAGTGTCAGATTCTCCAGTAACCAGCTCTTTTTCTTTTCTTTTTTTCAGATTTGAACTTTTCAAACTGTTGCCAGAGACTGAGGAAGCCTTTGCCACTTTGCCTTATTAAAGAGAAAGAAAGAAATAACCATTCACAAAACACAAGGAAATACAGAAAATGTAGTCACCACTTTTACATGCATGCAACACATCAGAATCTAATTTTGTTTTCTTGCATTTTGATTTAAAAAAAAACAGTCAGATTGTTGAAAATGTCTCTGCTTGTGTTTTTTCTGTTTGCATATACTGTATAAAATGGGGTCACATTTTATACAATGTTAAGGACTACGGGCAGTAAAATGACTTTATTTCTCTTTGAGCTTTTTATTCTGTGGTTAATAATGGAGTAATGGTTGCTTATTCTGTGGCGACAGTGTATAGCCCCAGTCCACAAATCTAAAATAAAATAAAAAAGCAGGGATATTCACAATATAGCTATTGTTCAGAATCAGAATCAGAATCAGAACACTTTTTTAATCCCGGGGGGGGGGATGTACAGTAATTTTGTAATCACGTATGTAATTTTCCATCTGCACACCACCACAGTGGATTTTACCTCAAAGAATCAATATGTGATTCAAATGCAGACTTTCAGCTTTAGTTCAAGGGGTTTAACAAAAAAATCGCATTAACTGTTTAGGAATCTGAAAATATTTTCAGAGGCTCAAAAGTTATGGGACAAAATGACATAATTTTAAATATAAGGATTGTTTTAATACTTGGATTTTTAAAAAAATGATTAATGATGTTTCCTCCCTTGTCTGCCTTTACTGCATACACCTTCAGTTGCTGCTTGTTTGTGGGTCTCTTTTCCTTCAGTTTTGTCCTCGGTAACTGAAAAGCACACACAAATATCAGCAGTCACATCGATAGACATAAGTGACCTGGTTCCATTGGGAGCCGTACAGCAACTGAAATGCATGCTGTGTTGCAGAGATCCAGCAAACTTTCATATCAAAAGAGCCATTTCTGTGCATTTTGTGCCCCAGAAAAAAATCTGTTAGGAGTTGCAAAGCATATTTGGGTCTTATGATGAAGATGACACAGCCTATAAAGTATAGATTAGTCTCTCAGCAACGCAAGTACTGTAAGTGTAATTTAAAATATTTTACCACGTGTGACTCATCTGCAGTGGGCTTTATGTTATTATTTGGTATTTAACTTCAAATTTTCCTTACATTGCCACGTTGTATAAATGAAATAATGAAAACTGAGATCTACTAACATGTAGAGGCCCACTTTAAAGCAGACTAAAGCTGTGCAAGCAAGTTTGAGTCCTACCTGTTTTTGTGCAAATGAATCATATTGAAAATAGCTTACTTTTCTAATAAATAAGATGTGTAGCCTAACAACTTTGTCTTTTTAGCTCAGTTTTGACAAAAATCAAGCCACAGATCAAGCTCACCAGTAAGCCAGCAGCCTCAGAGGTGAAAACAATCTTTAAAAGTAAGTAAATAACCATCACACATTTCTATATTCATAATTAACTTGTCAAAGTCACAGGGAGCCACTGGAGATGGGAAAAGAGCTACATGCAGCTCCAGAGCCACAGATTCCATGGGTACTGTGTTGAGCTCAGGTGACTGACTTGGCTGCTGAAGAATAGCTCATTTATTTGCCTTGAGAAACTCCCAGGTTGCTTTTGCAGTATCCTCTGGGGTCATTGTTCATTTGCACTGTAAAGCACCATTCAATCAGTTTTACAGCATTTGACTGAATCTGAACAGAGAGCAGAGCCCTGTACACTTCAGAAGTCATCCTGCTGCTTCTATCAGCAGTCACATCATCAATAAACACTAGTGACCCACTTCCAGTGACAGCCATGCATGTCCACTATTTTTGATAGATGGTGTGGTATGCTTCAGGATCATGAGCTGTTCCAGTTGCCACAAAATAGCTTGTCAAACACTTGTCCTATTACTTCTGGCCTAAAATAATAGGGGACTATGCATAAAAACTGCTGTTACTGCAATATGTTTGTTAAACCCCTTGAATTAAAGCCACTGTGATAGTATACAGAGGCAACATTATTATAACTGTAGCTAAAAGCTCATTTTCATCTGCAGTCCTTTAGCGGAGACCAGGGACTACTCTATTCTCTTACTCTCTCTCAATTAAGCTCTCTCACTGCTCCTTCCATTGGCTTGTCCCTCCAGACCTGTGATACTATCAGCTGGATATTTGAATATCAATGCTTTGTCAGCAGCCCCTTTTATCAATGCTTGTAATCTCCAACCACTGACTTATCATACAGCAGCACATTAGCACCGAAATCTTGATATAAGCATGATCTTCTTTGGAGAATTTACATATAATAGTGTTGTTGAGCATTTTGTAGCACATATGTAAGCATTAGGCTTACATTTTTATGAATAAATAAACTAATTATTTGGAATAAATTGATTTTAAAAAGTCACTACATTTTAAACATAATAAATTGCATCACTAACTTTATATTATTTCGTAATTAGTGCAATGATGTTCATTTGTGTTTTTATTTGTTTTAATGTGTGTTTATCTCCTGTAGTTTTAGCTCCCTGTAATCCAGCATCCAGTTTGGATCAGAGAGAGATGTGGAAACTTTATATTAGTGAACCCAGGCTATCACTTTAATGACATTTATGCTACTGTAATAGTTTGGGGTTTTTTGTGTTTCTTAGTCTTTAATTTTTTATTGGTCTTAGATATTTGTCTATCTGTTTCTCTGCCTGTTTGTCCTTTACTGTGTCTTTAATTTTATATATCGGTACTAACTCTTTACCTGTAAGGTAAAGAGCATGCACTTGGCGACTGTGGGAAAAAAGAACTCTCCTTTAACAGGAAGAGACTTCCAGCAGAGCCAGGCTTGACACATATGTATTCTTATACATTTTTAAGGAAAAGTTATGAAACCTTTTCACATGACAGATTATATGGGACATTTTCCTTTTGTTCCTATAACATTTTATTGCCCATTTAGCCCATACTAATGATCAGCTTCATCACACTACCCTTAATGTAGCCTAATTTTGACTATGAACACCACAGTCTGTCCTGCACTAGTCCAAGAAACTAACTAGTTCAGCCCAAACTAAACTGCAATAAAAGCCTCATATTTTCACGTGACCTTTGTAAAAGAAAAAAACAAAATTATTATACTTCCTTTTTTCAAAAAAAAAACATAACTTCAGCCACACATCATGTAGATATGATTAATCTGGCATAAATGCAGATATTACATGTAACATTTAAATTTCCAGTTTATCAAATGTCACTAGCAGAGCAGTGCTTGCCTTTGAAAATTTTCTCTCATCTTGCTCTCCTGTCCGCTCTTTCTTATCTCTTTCTCCCTCTCTGACAGCGTCACGTTTTTTTCTCTCCCTGAGAAATACAGCAACTGTACATTTAACTAGCAGACCCAGTGTCTGCACAGAAACGGTTTGTGTTTGCTGATGTTTGTTGAGCTGTGTGAAATTACCTGCCACTTAAAAAAGTTACTCCGTTCATGCTCATTCAAATGGAAAGATGTCTGCCACTGGCTCAACAAAATGCGGCAGCTAACACAATAAAGACGGTCAATTGCTGCAACTTGTCATATTTTATTTGAGACAATTCGACCTCATCAAAATTCATGCACTACGCCACTAACACCGGGTGTGATTCTGGGATCAGGCATATAGGGGGGCTCAGCCTTCAATCAGAATGTCTCATACATTGCCTGGTGATTAGTGTCATGGTTCCCTTGCGCCCTGCCAACGTCCTGTCCTGCCCTCCCTCTCATGGTGTGCCAATGAGAATCAGCGGACACACCTGCTCGCCATCTTCACATCGCCTCACCAATAAAAGAACATCAGATAGTCTCTGTGATATGAGTTAATCAGCACTTGCTTCATAAGTCATAAGTCTGTACATGGTGGACTCTCTTCGTCGTCTTGTCCCAGGCCCCGGAGCGTCTCTGTTTCCTCCCCGGCAGTCTGTGCTCGGAGCTCAGGAGAGCTCTTTGGACCTGCCTGCCCTCACCCCAATATATAATCTTTTTCATTCCTGGCCCTCCTTTTTTATTTGTTGCCAGTCCCAGTTAGCTCATTTTAGAGCAGGGGTCTTCCTTTAAAGGGCCACATTGCATTATATAATATAATTTGGCCATTTAAAGGGCCAAATTACATGGTATGTTTGACATCAAATTGTGGACTGGAAGTAGGAGGCGGGGCTGGAAGCG
>VUQH01001305.1:0-12729 GCA_015106775.1 Etroplus canarensis
TGTGTCCCTGAGCTGTTTGGAGAGCTCCTTGGTCTTCATGGTGTGGCTTGCTGGGTGGTGCCTCTTGATTAGTGGTGTTACAGACTCTGAGGCCTGCATGTGACACATAGATTGCACACAGGAGAACCAACTGGGACTATTTTGTGTCAAGGGGGTGAATACTTTTGCAAGCCGCTGTTTGTCAAGTTATGTCATTTTTGGTTCATTTGGCAAAAAGAAAACTTTGAAGTTCCTGATCTATGACTGATTTGTTTTGTTTTGTTTGTTTGGAGATTATCTAGCAAAGGCTGATATTGTGTCAGAAGTGACCATATTTAACCAGTTAAATGCTAAATATAAGATTTATCTGACATTTTCCTTCAGGCTCAGTTGAAATGCAATAAGGTATTGGGAAAAGTTTGCTACATTTTTTGCACATCCATATTTCCCCACAACTCATCTAAACCTGCATTTTATAGGATTGTTTTCTGTCCTGAGCACCGAAAGGAGTAACCTATCAAGCTTTTGCTGGAGGATGTTATAAATGGAAATTTACACTAAGTTCCATTGGCTTTGTTAACAGGGCTTGGTGATATGTGTTCCCCAAATATAAGAGGATTCAGACTTTTAGAAAAATATATAGTGACTAATGAATGAAATAAATGTTAAGCTTCCTATACTGAAGAAAGTACTGAATGCTGACAGTTTTTATGCTTAAGTGTAATTTTTTCAAAATGTGTTTTTATCAAGTGTGTGTTAATCAACTTCTTTGTGTTTTTTTATAAAATAATAAACCTTTTAGGAATAAACTTGTGCAAACATAATATACTTTCAGCTGTGTTATTGAAATGTCCACCATCTAAGTACTGATCAAGGAACACAAATCACTTGTTCAGTTGCAAAGAGAGGTAAAGGAATCTCTAAATTTTACATTTACAAGATCCTGCAACGAAGGCATTGTAAGTTACTCTTTCTGGGCACCGCAGGTTCATGCAGCACAGATGTTAAGGAAAATCGGAACTTGGACAACCTCTTCTCCAAAGAAGGGGTTGCAGCTGAGGTTGCTCAACTCCCCAATGGGAGTGCTGGGGGTGGGAGGAAACGTCCCTTAGAAGAGGGCAATAATGGGCACGCACATTCCAAGTACAGGCCCAAGAAGCGTAAGAAAGTTGCCGGGCCCATTCTGCCAAAGAATGCCCTTATGCAGCTGAATGAGATCAAGCCAGGGTTGCAGTATAAGCTCCTCTCTCAAACCGGGCCAGTCCATGCACCGGTCTTTGTGATGACTGTGGAAGTCAATGGGCAGCTTTTTGAGGGTTCGGGTCCCACCAAGAAGAAGGCTAAGCTGAATGCAGCAGAGAAGGCACTGCGCTCCTTTGTCCAGTTTCCCAATGCTTCAGAAGCCCACATGGCCATGGGCCGGACGCTGTCTGTTCACACAGACTTCACATCAGACCAGGCTGACTTTCCGGACATGCTCTTTAATGCCTTTGAGACATCCACCCCTATAGATGACCCTTTTTACCTCGCTTCCAACAGTAATGGGTCCTTCAACTCACTGGGTATAGAGTACCCACTGCTACCCTCCCCTGTCCCAAACCTGGCCCCCTTTCCCTTACCTCCAGCACCCTCCACCTTCACCTCCCCAACAAGTGGCAAGAATCCTGTCATGATCCTCAACGAGATGCGGCCAGGCCTCAAATACGATTTTGTGTCGGAGAGCGGAGAGAGCCATGCCAAGAACTTTGTCATGTCAGTGACAGTAGACTCTCAGAATTTCCAGGGTTCTGGGCGGAATAAGAAGCTGGCCAAGGCTCGGGCTGCCCAAGCTGCTCTGTCTGCTCTCTTTAACATGCAGCTGGACCAGGCACCATCACGACAGCCAATACCCAGAGAGGGACTGCAGCTTCACTTGCCACAGGTAAGCATGGAAGAAGATAAATGATTACTGCAAAGCCCCAAAATAGTGGCTTCCTCTGCTAGACAGATAGATAATCAGAAGACTGACTTAAAGGTATGATCGTATAGGATAGCTTACACCAGTAACTTTGTTTACCTCTTTCTAACTGATGTGTGCTGCTTACACTTATTCTGTCTTCCTTGCATTCCTATGTAAGTTTTAAGTGAATGAAAGTAAGCAGTTTCTTGCAGTTGAGTCACTTCTGCATTTTAAGTTGTTTTTGCTTTCCTGAGGTGCATATGACTAACAAATGGACTGATTATTGTCTGGTAATAACTATCTTTTTAAACAGGGCAGGGCAAATTTGGTTTCATCATTGTGTTTGGCCTGAAGGTTTAGGGTGCACCAAATCTCTAATTCTGTAGCATGACCATAATTTTAATCTTGCAACTAGAGCGATAAAGAACCAAAAAGGAAAAGCTGCCTCAGGATGTGTGTTCACATTTTTGAACTGTAGGAGTCATACAGGTAGAGATCAGACTTTTATTTTTGCACAAATACTAAATTATTTTTTAAAAAGGTTTGTATAGGAAAACCCCAGTTATTGTGTGATTATATGAAGAGAAACCTGCAATGCTAGTCCAGGCTGCCTAACACTGCTCACTCAAGCCATATACTTGCCTGTTTCCAAAAAAAATAGCAATATTAATAGAACACTGTTGAAACTATAAATGAACAGAGAATGCAATTATTTGCAAACCATTTAAATTCTGTGTTTGACTGAAATTGGTAGACAATGAAAACTGTTCAAACTAACATGTTTTATTGTATTATAATTATAATTTATTAATTTCATTTTTTATGCTAATTTTGAGCTTGAATCCAGTAACAAAAAAAATGGGACATAAGCGTGTTTACATCTGAGTTGTATTACATTTTTACAGATTCAACATCTGATGTTTTATTTTTTCAATTAAATGAATTAACCAATTTAATTGATCAATTAAATTAGAGTTTAAATGATGATTGACCCTGGATGATAAAGAAGAGATGTTCTCTTGCAACATGTGCTCTGCGTGTAGTTAATCATTTTGCTTGATCTGGGCTACAGAAATATTGCTGAAAAAGTCCTTTAAAGCAAAAGACATCTGAAACACAGTATTGTAAACTCAACCATCAGTTAAGCAATATTAACTGTTTCTAAAAAGCAGTTCTCAAAACACAGTCATGAAAAAGAGAGCACTCACTCTTTCAATTATGAAGTTTTACATATCTAGACATTAAAAAACTCATCTGGTTCTTTGGAGGTTTTAAATTTGGTTAGCCTTAAATAGGTCATAATAATTATGCACAGTGTCATTATTTATTTAACATAAACTAAGCCAAAATAGAGAAGCCCATGATTCATTAGCTTGCAGAACTGTCTTTGACAGCAAGAAAAGGACTGGTGCTCTAACTGAGCACTAAAAGTGCTTTTTACTCCAAGCTTTATTCACATACACATTCATGCAGTGCTTTATTCTATGTCTTTAACGGCATTTAGCTATCACACACATATTCACACTCCAGTGGATGTATTGTGAGCAATTTGGGGTTCAGGCTGGAAGATGTTGGAAGATGACCCGCTCTACCTTCTGAGCCACAGCCGCCCCAAATAACTTGAAGTAATGATGTGAGACTCACATCATTGTGGATTTTCCCCCACTCTTCTGTACAATATTACTTCAGTTCACTGAGGTTTTTGAACATTCATTTATGCATTATCAGCCCTCTTAAGGTCCCACCACAGCATTTCAGTGTGGCTGAGGCCTGGATTTTGACTGGGCCATGACCCAGTTTCAACTTGATATACAGAGGTGTTCGTGGTGGACTCAATGACTGCAAAGCAGCCCAAAGCACCCCAGCATCACCACCACCACCACCAGTGTGCTTGACAGTTGGTGTGTGGTGTTTATGCTGATTGAATTGAATTGAGTTGAATTATATTGAACAGTATTTTAATAATCCCAAAGTGAAATTATGTAACATATGATATGCTGTGTTTGGGTTTTTGTCAAACGTGGTGCTGTGCATTATCACCAAAAAGCTCCATGTTGATTTCATCCATCCAAAGGACATTATACCAGAAGTTTTATGTTATGTTTAAATGTAACTTTGCAAACCTAAGCTGTTCTGCAGTGTTCCTTTTAGAGAGAAGAAGCTTTCTCCTGGCAACCCTTCCAAACAAACCCTGCTTGTTCAGCCTTTATCTAATATTGCTGTCTTGGACTTACTATTTAACATGCTAACTGAGGCCTATGGAGTCTGAGATGTAGCTCTTATGTTTTTGGCGGTTTCTCTTAACACTGCATGGTCTGATAATGGGGTGGATTGGCTAGGACGTCCCTTCCTGGAAAGATTGGCAACAGTCTTGAATGTTTTCCACTTTTGAATAATTTTTCTCACTGTGAAGTGAAATGGCTATATAACCTTTACCAAACTGATGGACAGCAACAATTAATTCACTAATATCACTGCTGATGTCTTTCTTCCTTCCTTGGCATTGTGTTAACACACATCTGAATTTTCCAAACCAGCAAACTGCTGACTTGCTGAGATACACAAAATATACCTTATAATATTACAGCTTGTGTAAATACAAAAGCAAAAGTGATCTCTTGTTTTGCATTACATGAACAGACATGAATATGTTCAGGTGTTGAAGAGTGTTATTTTTATTTTTTGATTAAAACTGGGCTGTTTGATGGTAGGAAGAAAACTCTTTCTTTTCAGATCTCCATCATTTAATGACAAAAATGTCACTGCATGTGACCAACCTGCCAAAGACTGATTTAAGATGGAGATGGCTTCAGGAGAGACAAGTTCAGTACACTGGGAATCTATTTACACATAAGCTAATCCTTGTCTGTAATCCCTGCACACCGATAACATAGCTGCTATCTTAATTACAATCACCCTCTGCGTGCTATTCAAACACTGCTATTCATTATACCAGCCTCTCCAAGTCACTGAGTGAAGCAGAGGATTTGGGTGTTTTATGAACTCACATCCCTGCCTGTCATTCACACTAGTGCAGCATTTCTAATTGAAATATTCAGTAATAGTTAAGTACAGATAGGAAGATAGGAACAGTGGACCAACTCTTTATCCTCAAAGGTTTGAGGATGTATAGGAGTTTCTCCAGCTGTTCAGCATGTGTTTTCTGGACTTGGAGAAGGCATTCAACAGAGTGTCCTGTCAGGGTGCTTAAGGAGTATGGAGGCTCATATCTTTGACCTATCTGGTTCCTGTACAACTGTAGTGCAAGCTTGGATGACATGGACAGAATTTCTAGGAGTAGCCGGATGGATGACTAACATGGATGATATTAAATATAACTGAATGAAAAGAATCATAGCTGACTTCTTTTTAATCTTGTTCATTGTTGTTGTTCAGAAGTCTCTGTTTTATTTCACAGCATTTTACCACTGGACTTTTTATGTAATTCTTCAGGTTCTTGCAGACTCTGTCTCTCGTCTGGTCATCGATAAGTTTAGCGAACTAACAGATAACTTCACCTCTCCACATGCTCGACGGAAAGTCTTGGCAGGTGTCGTCATGACAACAGGTATTCTTTTTTTAAATCCTGAGTCATCGTAAGACTATAGACACATTATTTCAGTCTCTTTTCTCTGAATTTAAACTTCAGTGTTTCTAGTCAAAGGTAGTTTCGCTGACTGAGACTCATATTTAAACAAACTTTTCTTGAGTTTTCAGGCAATGTTCTAATTTCTTGACAAAGGGTGTTTTCTAGGGTTTGGGCTGCACTCATCCCCTTCATGAACTTTTTAGTATTTTGCCATAGAGGACACATTTAATTCCTTTCTCTTAATAAATAAACATGCCAGGGATAGAGGTACAACAGCGGTTTGAATGGTCTGTTTTAGCAGGAATACAAACTTAGGAAAACAAAATACTTAATCTCAAATATCAGTGAATACATATCTCTATGTCTTGTATTACAGTTATATGCTGGCATGTGTGACGTTATAGATTGTTGATTAGGTGGCACATCTGGCAGGACTGAATGTGAAATGTGGACAAAAAAGGTCAATAGGAAAGAAGCAAAGTGAAGAGATACATAGTAAACTATAGTGTATGGTGTAAATAAAGACTGGGGTATAATAAAGAACATGGGTAAGAACTGAAAATCACTATGAATAGACGATGAAGCACAGAAACTACTGAAAAAAGGGATGCTGGAAAAAATGTAGCCATCAGATTAAGTTATGAGTCTGGTTGGCTGATTTCTATATAAAATATGCTATAACCAGATTTATAACCAGAATTAACAAAAAAAAATTGTTTTATTTTGTCAAAATATAATCAAAAGTGCAACAAATGACAGCAAGATTCTTCTTAAAATATAATTCATTGGGTTTTTTAAATGTATGTTACACAATAATATGTTTGAAAATGATGATGTTTAAAACTTGTCAAATCCAGAGGATATAGAATTAATGCAGAAACTTGCGGTATTTGTTAAATGATGTCAGTCAGTCTACATTCAATAAGCTGTAGTCACAGGTGAAAATGTGCTTTTAAAATATTTGCAAATTAAGATCAAAAGTTAGAAGTATACCGTAAAAATAGGGATTTGTGTTGATATGTGGACATGTATGCCTTAACATTTTCATCTGTGTTGTCAACCTCTTAATGTGTGCATGCTGAAATGTGGTGGTGGTAGCATCATGAGGGCTATGAGGGTGTTTGTTAACAGCAAAGACAGAAATTAGTAAGAACTGAGGGAAAATTAATGAAGACAAATACTGAAGAGTCCTTGAAGAAAAAGCCAATGACTGAAGGGGTAGGAACAGTTTGGCTGAAGTAGCTGTATGTTGTGTAAGTGAAGTGAATGGAACAGAAGCAACACCAATCTAAGCAGGCTGTGTATGTTTAGTCTGTATGCCACCTGTTTTTTCACTTCATGGAAACTTCACTGCAAACTCTCATTTTACCCGTCCAGGTATAGATGTGAAGGAGGCTCAGGTCATCTGCATATCTACAGGGACAAAGTGTATCAACGGTGAATACATGAGTGATAGAGGCTTAGCCCTTAATGACTGCCATGCAGAGATTGTAGCTCGTCGGTCTCTCATCCGGTTCCTGTACTCCCAGTTGGAGCACTTCCTCAGGTAAAGGCTGTTCAGTCCAATATTCTACCTGCCTTCAACATGCATTATATTCTCTTTTAGATTTAAAACATCTCAGTGAAGTTACTATGTTGACTATTTCTAGTCTTGTCATCCCAAAATAGAATTTTGACAAATGATATGTCTACCAGCCATTTTGAACATTTCAGAAAGCTCTGCTAATATGCCAGCCTTTTGACTGCATTTCTGTCTTTAGTAACAGCGAAGAAGACCACCAGAAATCCATTTTTTCCAGGTGTGATAACAGACAAGGCTTCAGACTGAAGGAAAATGTCCAGTTCCACCTGTACATCAGCACCTCCCCTTGCGGAGATGCTCGCATCTTTTCGCCTCATGAAGCTGGAGTGGAAGGTGAGCGGAGGAAGGCTGTACTTCAGGAAAAAGAGACTGCTCAAACAAGATTATTTTGCCTGAAAATGTGTAGTTTTCTGTATGTTCTCAGTGTCCTTGCTCTTCTTGCTGTATTAGATCAGGGAGACAGACACCCAAACAGAAAGGCCCGTGGACAGCTGCGTACTAAAATTGAGTCTGGTGAGGGAACCATCCCTGTGCGCTCCAGTAACACCATCCAGACGTGGGATGGGGTTCTTCAGGGTGAAAGGCTGCTCACTATGTCCTGCAGTGACAAGATTGCCAGGTCTGTGTTCTGTTTATTATCCCCTCAGATGGTGGTTAGCACTACACATGTGGTTTCTCGGGGTGTTGTTTCCTCCCACAGTCCAGTCCAAATACAGTAAGGCCCAGACATGATAAAATGCATGCCAGTGATCTGACTCCACCATCAAAGATAAGCTAACCGAGTGTCTAGACTGTCTGAAGCTGCACAACAGTCACCAGAGACAGAAAGAAAATAAATACCAATAACGATAAGTGGACTGGTACTCTAACTAAGCACTCAAAGTACTTTTTATTACACCCCTTACTCACTCATTCATGCAGCACTTTTTACTCTATGCCTGTCTATCATACTATCACATACACTCAGTAAATGCTTCAGGAGCAATTTGGGGTTCAGTGTCTTGCCCAAGGATGCTTAAACATGTGGAAGCTGGGCCACCAACCTTCTGATCAGAAGATGACCTGCTCTACCTCGTGAGCAACAGCTGATACTGCTATTAACATTCTACTTAGTGTGGGCTTTTTTAGATGGAAATGTAACACTTCTTTTCATGGCCTTTGTAAAGCCAGCTATAGGGGTACAATGGGTCTAGGCTCACAGCAAATGTTTAATAGCTAAAAAGTCAACTTTTTTGCTGTAATTTTAAGGTCATGAAATTGTAGAGATCTTAGCATTTTGGGGGGGATGTTCTTTTGGGGTGGGACTCATTGCCTAGTTCACCTAGTTAAATGGAAAATGGAGTTATGTGACGTGTGGTTAACATATTCAAACCATTATCTTTTTCTAGACCTAACCAAGTAGTTTGAGCCCACTAACCTATGAAAGTGTAATAAATTCTTAAAAATTAAGAATAATATTTCATGAAATACCTTAAACTCAGCCAGTATGCATCCACCTGGAATCTGTCCCTGTGTGACATTGACCTTTGACACCAAAATCTTGTAAATGATTTCAGATGTTCTACCCATCTTATGTATTAACCCTAAAAAATTTGGAAAAGATCCAGCAAACAGGTCAGCTCTTGTAATGGTAAATTTTGCAAGCCACAAATGCACGGACCTCAAAAATGCTATCAATCCTCTCTCAATCCTAGTGTTAAACCAGGGATCCGTGGACCATTTGGTACCAGACTGCAAAGAAAAAAATTTGTGGTTAAAATGTTAAGCTATTTTTTTCTTCTTCCGGATCTTATTTTGAAAAACAACTGTTTCCGCCCTCGCCTCACTACCCGCACTTCGCTCTGAAACGTCATTTCACGCATCAGCGACACAAGCTATCCCTTGAAATAAAATAAGCCAAAAATAAAATTCACTGAAGAGCTTTTTCAGGACAGAACGAGCAAACGATTATTAGTAACATGACGGGACTGGAAGTACACACTGCGCAGGTCACGTACCTTCTTTATATAAAGTGCAATTGTTGCATTCAGATTATAGACTATGAACTGACAAAGGTTTTTGTTATTGGGGCCCCCGTGCCTCTACCTGGTCTGTGGAAAAATTTTCATGCATGAAACCGGTCCATGGTACAAAAAAGGTTGGGGACCACTGCCTTATTTGACATATACCCATGCATTTGCCTGTTATTTCTGATCATATGAGAAAAAAAATGCCCATTGCGCTCAAGAAAAATGAACCCCCAACTTACAAAACTTTTAGCTCTGGCTAGAACCTTTTTAGCCAATTTAGAAATTCCTATTTGGAGGAAAAAACTATGCTCTTTTAAACCCAAGTAACTTCCGGTGAACACTTAGAAAAGTCTTCATTGGGTCTTCATCGACTATTAAGATAGACATTTCCTGGTTTTATGATTCACTGATTAAGCCACTTCTCTAACTTTTGGCTGATGTCTATAACATTGATGCATTAAACCCTTGGGCATATTTTGAACTTGTCCAGCATCTGCGTTAAGAAAATAATGACAGACTACAGACTGTAAAGCTCTTAAGGCTGTCATTGAGATGTGTTCCAACTTTGTTAAATGTTAAACCACTGGTACCAATACAAAGTAGGAAAGTGGTTTTCTGCTCTCAAAAGTCTGCACCAAAACCAGAATGTCAATAATATAATAGCTCAACCAGCTCCCGGTCCCTCAGTTCACAGGTCATTGTAATGCATGAAGTACAGAAGGAAAGTGACAAGTTTATATATACCCAGGACAACAACCCTAGTTCTTGACCAGTCCTCAGCTAGCTTAAGACATTATTATGCCATAAATAAACCTAATAACAGAGGGGCACAGGCAAAAACTCATGTTATAAACATCCAATTCTTGTTCTTGTGAAAATGGAAAAGTGTCTGTAAAGTGACCTTGACCTTCAGCACAGTTTGGGTGAAGACCTATTAGGTGATTACTGTATGCGAGAGTCACTAAAACCTGACCAATACTCTGGGAATTGTATTGAGTTTTTTGACTTGTGAATGGACGAACAGATGGATGGATGCCTCACTATGACATTAGCTTGTCAGCCTTTGGCTGGATGAGCTAAAAAAAATCTTTATTGTACAAACTAAACTTCCCTTGAAGTCTTAACCTACTAACAATAAAGTGCAGAAAAACATCAGAATTTCTAAAAGATTATATTGTAGCATCAAGAAACAAACCCACAAACCAGCACACAGACAAAGTAGCTGTAATGTTTCTGTTTGTAAATCCCAGACAGAGCTAAAGGTCAAAACCACAGTGTTTTGTTAATATGTTGAGAGGCTCTGCGCAGCCAGGCTGGACGACAATGCTGCAGGCTCAGGTGTTGACATGGAATCTCACAGGGAGAAACCTCAGTCATCTTTCACAACAAGCTGACAAATGTACCTGTCTCTGTCAAAATGCATCTGCTGGCTTAACTTGAGTGTCTCAAGCTGATAATGATACAAATACATGTAAATTCAAGTGGGAATTATTTCCCATCAGAATGTCTGAGTAATATCACTTGTTTAACACCACCACAGCATCATCAACGTAAAGCAGGCCCTCAATTACAGTGTTTCAATTTTCTGTTTTAGCAGAATAAATGAACTTCAAGTAGAAACTAAATTTTTTTTTTAAATTGGATGAGTAAACCTACCTTATATGGTTAGTCTTACTGGAATTAGTTCGTGATTTTATCATTTGTTCCCTTAAGCCAAATGAGATTGCAAATACTGGCGGAAGAATGTAATTAATTTAAAATAGAAATTAAAATATTTATAGCTATGTTCACTCATTACTCCAGGATGAATATGCTTAATTCAGATGGTGACCACTGGTACATGGGATTAATTAGCTACTGTTTTGTTAGGACACAAAATATACAAGGATACTGGTGCTGGGCTGATTTTTTTTTTTTTTTTAAATAAAGGTAAACAGGTAGAAGTATAACTGGAGCAAAAAGTAAAATATAGAGTGAGTCAGAGAGTTTGGGCACCAAAAATGCAAGAAATGATGTATCCTTGCAAGCTGATTTTATATTTGCGGGGACACTATGAGATAGCTCAGCTTGTCCTCTGTCAATAAAAATGTTATTTTCAAAGCAAAAGACTGAGTCAAATACATCTGAAACCAGTGCAGAAAATAATGATATGTACTGCATTACTACTCTGGCTATCTTTCTTTTGTTTTGTAACTCGTCTATTTCAAAATGTACATGTTAATTTATAGGCTTTCATTTTTGGCAACCAGAGATTACTTATAATATTAATGGTTAAGGTCATTTGTGGAAATTCTCCATTAAAGGATTACTTTCAATAAAAGATCTGTGCAAGCTTGCAGTGGAAAAAATTTTCTTTCTTCATGTTTTTAGTGTGTACAAAGCACCTAAAGTCAAACTATTATGCTGGCTAAGACTGTAGTCACATCTTTGGTCTCTAGTCTCAAAAGACCCAATTTTCCCCACAGCAAGAGCAAAACAGCTCTCACAAAATATAGGTTACTACTACTGCTTTATGTGAAGCTCATGGCTGTAACAGTAAAACATAGCAATCTGACAAGGACAGATCCAAGAGGGCCAAGTAATTTCAACAACAATAACAATAACAACAACAACAATAAAAAAAACACAATGAACAGGAGAGATTTCAAATCAAATTCTGATATCTTCTTCACTTTGTTCAGTGGTCTTTTACCTTTTGTCTACGTATGTGATTTTTTTTTAACTTTGTCGCCAACCTAAAACAGGTCAATTTAGTGTTGTGTAACATTAACCACAAAGTAGAGAGTGGGTTCCTGATGGTGTTATATGTGTAGTTGGAAACGCAACACTTCATGGATAATGACTGAAGAGCTGACTTTTTCACCTTTTCACTGTAGCATATATGTTAGGTGCTGTGTGACGTATAGGGTTTCCCCTTGGATCTGTACGCGATATTGGTCCAGAAACCACTGCCTAAAGGGAACCTATTATATTAACCTTTTCTGTCACGTATCTATTTCTATATATATGCGCTCATATTCAATATTTCCAAGCTTTCAAAATAATGAGGTCAGTATATGTAGAAGTAATCCCTGTGAGCCAAAAGCTCAGGCTTCAGACTGCTTTAAATGCTTGATTTCTGACAGTTTTTTCCACTCTTGACACTGTATGATGTCAAAGAGAGCTAATGTCCCTAACATGATCATCTCAGGCACACATCTCTGATTTTAGCTCAGAAGCTCAACCCGTTTGATGTTCAAATCTTCTGTTCACAAGGTGTAGGCAACTAGAACAAAGCTGTTTTAATGGGAAAGAAGCTAAAATGACTTGCTTCAAATAGTGGACGACTGATGGGGTGCAACAAGGCTCAGAATAAGATAAAAAGGGATTATTTTGGACCGTGAGTCATGCAAAGCCAATCTAGTAGAGTTTAATGATAAAATTATGGAAATGAGCATAATAGGTTCCCTCTGAAGGTCAGTGTAAAAGCTACCATAATGTATTTGCAGCCCTATAATAATGACTCACACATGCATATGCAGCCTTGATGTTTCATCACTGAAAGGTCAGATTAGGTAACGTAAACTGTGCCAAAAAAACTGGCTGACAACTCAGTTACAGTTGTTCTCTTGATAAAATTACTACCAAATCT
>VUQH01001306.1:2998-13968 GCA_015106775.1 Etroplus canarensis
TCCTCCTTCACTACATCCATGAATCTTCTCTGTGGTCTTCCTCTTCTCCTCCTGCCTGGCAGCTCCATCTTCAACATCCTTCATCCAATAGATCCACTATCCCTCCCCTGCGCATGTCCAAACCATCTCAATCTTGTTTCCACAAGGCTCAGCTTGAGCTGTCCCATTGATGTACTCATTTCTAATCCTGTCCAACCTGGTCACACCCAGTGAAAATCTCAGCATCTTCAACTCTGCCACTTCCAGCTCTGTCTCTTTTTGTCAGTGCCCCCGTTTAGCAAGTATCAGTACTGTCTTGCAAACCTTCATTTTCACTCTTCCTGCCATCCTTTTGTCACAAAATACCTCTGAGATTGTTCTCTACCCACTCCATCCACCTGCACTCTTTTTTACTCTCGTGCATGATTCAAATGATAATGTAATTGTAAATTATCCTCAAAAGTGCCATTCTACATAATGCGTATCCTAACATTAGGTACTTAAAATACATTTTGCTTATAAAACTTGTGCAATATTATGCTAGTTAAGTAGGATTATGACTTTTATTTAAGTAAAAAGTATATTTTTTCCACAAAGCAAAACAATTACAAAACAAAATTATGTTTAAACTCTTGTGCAGCACCACTTTTCATGAAATAAATCTGTAATATGAAACAGGGCTGCACATGACCCCGAAAATCAGTGTCTTATAGGGCATTTTCTATATTGATTTTAACTCTGATTAATTATTCTGAATTCCTGTGGGCCCCCTCTCCCTTGTTCGTAGTTCCCCTTGTGCTTCCGTTTAAACAACATATGTTTGTGTAGGTTGTTGTAGTTTTTTGTGTCAGTAGGTGGTAGTGTGACACCATGGTTTTGTCAGATTGTCACATTTCATTGGCGCACACAGAACGATAATCCACGTCTCCCTGTCCGATAATTATTTTCCTGTTTTCAGGACACATATAGCTGTCCACGGGTGCTGCATTCCCGGTACCCCTTACCTTATTTTAAATGTTATGTTAAACAAAGACAGATGCAGCCAAGTCAATGGTTAACTGAATTATAACCAAACAAAATGTGGGGCACCTTATGATGAAGAATAGGATTACATGGACAACAGTTTGCAATGGATTTTCAGCTACAACACAGCATGTAATTCTGTTGTCATTTGTCATGTTGAGATGAGTATTTAAGTTTATGTTGTTTTTCCACATACTGTGGAATCACATTTATCTAAATGGAATGCAAAAGTGTTGTATGAATACGTGTGTTTCTCTTTACTTCCTATAATGTGATAATAAATGCATTTATTTTACAAACTGTGCTAAAATTAAGTTATTAGAAAGGAATGAACCCATTAACAACAGCTCCTGGTGGAAATGTGGAACTAAACATTTTTGAATCAGCATATTTAAACATAATCAGTGCCACTACAGTTGTTCATATAAAACTATATATTACACATACATATATATTTCTCCATGATTTCATTGTTCATTCATTCCTTCAGTTCGTTAATTTATTCATTGTTCATTTTCTGAAGCTAAAAACTGGCGGAATGAATTCTAACCAGGCTTTAAGGGGTTAAAATTTTGGAAGGTGGAGTTTATTCTGCACAGCGAATGGCATGATTTCATTGACGCCCCTTTCCTGCCTCTAAATTAGCATTTATGTCGCACTAGTTAAATAGTTACACAATTGAATCCCACTAGTTAACTAGTGAAAATCTTTTTATATTTCACT
The DNA here is from genome assembly GCA_015106775.1 of Etroplus canarensis. Taxonomy (NCBI): domain Eukaryota; kingdom Metazoa; phylum Chordata; class Actinopteri; order Cichliformes; family Cichlidae; genus Etroplus; species Etroplus canarensis. The sequence goes on from VUQH01001306.1 coordinate 4,724, forward strand.
AGTTAACTAGTGGACAGTTTTGCCTCACTAGTAAGCTAGTAAGCCGTAAAAGGTCTCTACTTTGTAACGCTGAGGTCTTAGATGTTTACTAGCAAGTCATGCGTGTGCTCACTAGTTTACTAGTTCGCTTGAAATGATTATACTAGTCATCTCGTTCGATATTTCCGTGTTACTAGCTGACTAGTAACGCATTTTGTGCACACTAGTTAACTAGTTTGCGCATGTTGTCAGCTAGTTCGTCTCAGTCACATAATAGTTCACAGGCTCTTGATATAACTTATATTGAATTTAGGCAGATTTGGCTTGCCATGTTATCCTCACTAAAGGTCAGAATATTTGTAATAAAAAGCTGTCATGCTCTGTCAGCCTGTGACCCACAGCAAACTGAAGTTATAGTATGATGGATCCGCCCTCTTCTTCTCCTAGGTCATGGTTCTCAAACCTAAGGCTCAGGAACCACATGTAGCTCTCAAGCCCATGTCCAGTGGTTCCCTGTGGCCTGCATCTACGGCCTGGCACCTTATTATTTTGCTGAACCTCAAGAGCAGTGGCTAGCATGCATTTATTCACATAATCATTTAATCTTGAGTCCCCCAAGCTATTGAGTTCAAATTAAATAAAAATCAGAGGAAAAAAGATAAATTTGTTTGCTTTTATCACCAAGAAAATAGGGGATAAAAAAAGTGATGTGGTAAATTTTTTCCAGAGAAGATTTCTATAAAAAGCCAATATTGTGTTTGGACGTCTGAGGGTCAATTGCTGCTGTGTGAAGTTCAAGAAAAAAGAGGATTCCCTTACAAGAACTGGATTCTACTCAAAATTAAACTTAAACTGGCCTTTTTAAAAATTTGTATATTTTTTTTTTACAATTTGCTTAATTTATTATTGAAGTAGACCACTTTTAATAGGATTTATTAGCTTAACCAAAGGCAAGACTCAAAGTGACTTTTAAGCAACTTTAATTCAGTGTTCGATGTTCCTCTTTACGTGGTACTGTACAACATTTTTATCCCTTGTCTTCATCAGACAAAGCTTCAAGTCACCAAAAAGTCACAGGTTTTCTGGCTTTTGGAGAATTTGAAGAAAACTACCAAACAGAAAATGAAGCAGCAGTATATAATAGAGTTTTGTTTCTTTTACTGGAGTTATTTATTTCCCACAAGGGAAAATAGAAGTGATACAGTATGTGTACCTTTCAGCTGCTCCCTTACAGTCTCCATCGAGGGGTCACCACAGTGGATTAAACCACACTAGTTTTACACCAGATGACCTTCCTAACACAACCCTCCACAGTAAGAAGAGCTTGTGTCCCCACCTGGGATTAAACTAGGGACCTTTCACTTGTAGGGCGAACGCACAAACCACTACGCTACTGAGGACACTTTAAGTGTAATAGTATATGTGTGTCATAGCTGGCCAAAACTTGCTAAAATTGTCAGATATGGCTCAAAAAATGCGGACCAATCTATGGATGCATTCCCACTGGAACCCAAATTTGATTACAGACAGAGCAGCTGAAATGAAAGTGAAATATAAAAGAGATTAGCGGAGGATATAAAGACATTCCCTGAGACCAAAGTTAAAGTAACAAATAAACAGCCCATTACAGAGCAGTCACATGTGGTAAAGATTCTAATTGTTTACACCTACTGGTAAAGGTGATAGGTTAATTTATACTTGATCATTTGCGTCAGATTCATTATAAAGCTCAAATGTGCTTTGCAGCTCACTATTTTGGGTCAAAAGTTACTCGAAAATGTGTCTTTTGATAGTAAAGGTTACTGACCCCTGGACTGGGTGTTGCGTTCACGCCGCCTCCTGAAAGTGAAACCCGCAGTAACCTCACACGTAACGAACATGGCCGCTGCGGTCAGGATGCGGACGTGGAGCTGTCCGACCAGAGGACTTTTCTGTCCATGGATGGTTATTTTTCTGATTTCACTTAATGTTATAAATGGAGTTGTTGCAGCGCCGGAGACAGGGCTGTGGAAAATCACAGTTGTTAACGTGAGTTATCTTCCTAAAAATGGTAACTGCAGCACCCTCAGCTAGCGTTAGCTACATTATCCTTGTTATTGGTAAGTCTCTGTCAGCTGTGAGCGTGGTGACAGTCGTATAGCTTATATTACTGATGTGTTTTTAGCCTTTCCAAGCCACTACTAATGAACTGTGATAATATGAAAGAGCAGAGATATGTTTATTGGTAATTAGCCGCAAGTCTTCTGAGGAACAGCTGTTAATTCTTTTGACTAGCTAGCTCTCTCAAGTTACCCAAAGAGAAAAACCTAATCATGTATTGTTTTCTCTTTGCCCGAAAGTGTCTACTGACCGGTACTTGAGTCCACAGCCCAGTATAGACTGTGCGCGTTCAGGTTTACTAAATTATGGTTGAGTGGGTCCTGCTATCAACAGCCTGCCACACATGAAAATCAGAATTCTTTACTAATCCCAGGGGGCTCAGGAGCTCAGAGATGTAAATACAGGAAAATGAAAATGTATAAACCTATATGTAAAAACTGCAGCGTCACATAATAAACACTCAAAATTGAACCAGTACTATATGTACACAATATACAAGATATGGCCACAAGATAAACAGTTCAGGCGTTAAAGGGAGGAGTTGTAAAGTTTTATGGCCACAGGTAGGAATGATTTCCTGTGGTGCATCGTGGTGGAATGAGTCGGCTGCTTAACGTGCTCCATGCCTGTCCAGCACGTCGTGGAAAGGGTGGGAAGGATTGTCCTTAACTTGGACAGCATCCTCTTCTCTGACACCACCGTCACAGAGTCAAGCTCCGCACCCGCAACACTGCTGGCCTTGCAGATCAGTTTGTTGAGATGGGCCTGATGCTTGTCCTTGCCTGCGGTAGCCTCACAGATGCCACAGGCAAGGCCACCATGGATAAGTGTAGTCTTGGTGACAGAAACTTTATTCGTACCCACTGGGGAAATTCAGGTGTCCAGCAGCTCACACATACATCTAAAAACCAAAAATACAATTATACAAATAAAATACAGCAACAGTGTATTTGTAATGTATATAAAATATAGTTCCCAAAAGGTAATGCACGTACAAAATAAAACAAAATAAAATGCAGCACAAAATCTAAATCACGATACTGCAAAAAATGTGAATACAGCTGCAAAAATGTAGCCCAAAGGACATTAAATAATTTGAAATACAGCAGATAACTTGGAATAGAGCTAATAAAATAAACGGTAGTCAGAAAATACACAGCATAATGATTACAGTCTGATGCGTGATGGTTAAATAGACAAGTGCAACATATACAAAGGAGAGTACTGGTTTAATCCAGGCCAGCTGACTCTGGTCTGGCCGAGGTAGAACAGTTAAATAAAAATAAATAGAAGAAGAAGAAGACTGCAAAAGCAGATCTTAAGTCAAGTACTTATACTTTTCACTCCCTCTGTGTAGTACTATTAAGGCACACCTCCCATATTTAGTCCACAGAGTTGTGGTAAGCCTTGATAAATAATTTAAATACTGAGACGCTTCAGTTTCACTCTGTTGTTCTCTGGCTAGTTGCAGTAAAACGTGTGTTCAGAGGCAGGGACAGTCTGAACAGATAACCAGTCAGAACTCAGACATGCTTATGGACAATATAAAATTTTTAGTTCACTTTACTGATGGATCTTTATCCACTTCACAAGCAAAGACAGAGTCCAGCCTGTTTTGGGTCTGATACATAGCAGTATTCAAAGATAGATTAGTTTGCCAAACTAATTATATAATGATCCGTATGAAGAATAATCCCTGGTTGCAGTCTACCTTACAAACTGCATTTACTATTCCATAGACTTCAAGACCACTGCTGTTAAGGAAATCCATGTATAAAGATACTGATATTAAACTAAAAGGTGAGAGATGTTTAAAAATAAAAACATACTCATGGCCTTTTCCCCCAAATGTTCCCCTTTTTTGTGCTTTGTCATCACATGTCTTCATCTTTCAGTCATGCATTTTGGCTGTTCTGAGGAGATGAACTTCACCATTAAATGGTATTTGAAATACTACCCCTGTCACAATGAATACAGCAATATTGAGGTAAGTCAAAACGCTTCATGTCATACTGTTAGAAAGTTTGTCTGGACTTGTTTGTTTCTGAGTGTTGAATTTTGACTTATTATCTGTAGGAGATGTATGAGAGGACTCCTCTGAGTCGTGGGGAGAGTTTGGATCCAAACCCATTTGGACAAGGGGAGTACATTGAACATGAGCACAGTCCCATTACATGTAATAGTGATCTGCGCTCCTTTCCGATGCTAAAAGTAGGTTTGTTATGTTACTGCCCTCAGCGTAGTCACATTCTTAACAATATTGCTGTTATAATTTCTAAACATCTTACAATTGTCTGTGTTTTTCAGAAAGCCAAGGCAAAGCCACGTCTGCATCTTGAGGGTGAAGTGACGGTAAGGACACACACACTCTTTGATTTTAATAGAGTAGTAAAAGTTAAGGTTAAAAAAAATCTACAAAAATCTCCCCAAAGTAACAGTGCACACACTTGTTGCCCCATTTTGTGTTTAAAGATGTTATCGTAAGTAATAAATTCTCCATTATTTGTGAAATACTGCAGGATAAGAATCACACTAAATGGATTTTTGAGGAGTATGACAGCAGCAGTTCTATAAAGAACAGCAGTGTGAAAATCAGTGACGTCATAGCCACCACATGGAAGGATGGGCCTTACCTCCTGGTTGTTAAGATTGTGACTAATAAAAAGCAAGCCAACTGGAATTTAACAGGTGATACTTTTTTTAAACTAATAAAAGCATCATGAGAAAGGAATGACTGGCATACATTATCACTTTTATTGGGGTTATTATAGCTGTGTCAGTTCAGTTGGCCAAAACTGTCTTATAGCTGTTTTGCAGCCAACACTAAAGTGTCAAATATTAGAATTTGCAACCACCGCAAACACATTCTGAAAGTAGCAGTCTGCATAATAGCAAGCTCTGGCCATTGAGTGAATGCCCTTCTGCAGTTCTTGTTTTAAGTTTCCTTTCTATCGCTCTACCTCTTTGATTTTTAATGCAACGGGGCTCATTTTCTTTTGCTGGGTAGAGTTTCAGTTACTCTCCTTGTTTTTCCATGTGCTTTTTCAGCTACCTGGGGAAAGGTACTGATAGCTACAGAGTAAGACAAAAGCACTGTCCTCTCCTGGGAAATTTTGTTTGACATAATTTCACAGTGAAAGTGAGGTGACCAGTGGTATTAGTTTTCAGCCACTGTAGTGAAGTCATAATGAAACACTGTCGTGCTTCATTTGTCTAATGTCTGCATTTTAATTTTGTAGTTAATGTGGTGATGAAAGGCAGCCATGGCTACATTTCTGTCACAGAATGGCCTCTCATGATTGTAAGTACACAATTCGAGGAATCAGTTTTTGTGATCTATGGGAACATCTATTACCCATTTTTAAACTATATGTGCTTGAATAGTTTCACAGTTTCTTCCTGCTTTAGTGGAATTATTTGATTTTACTGTTTTGGGTTTGCACATGTTTTAAATGAACTGGTTATTTACAGAGTCACTAAATGTGTTTACTGCATTATGATGACAGTTCACCTAAACTACAATAAAACATATAGTTTTAGCTGTTATACCCCTGAACTCAGTGGATAAAATTTTATAAACCTAGTCTCCACATTTGACTCCATATTCCAAGGCATGGTTTCTTCCAGTTCCATCAAAATGAAATGGAGAGGCATGTTTATGTACAGGCATTTTTTTATTGTTTCTGTATAAACTGTTTTTGTTTACAATACTGAAGTGAGCTAAAGCAGACAGATCCAAACCTCAGTAAGACCTGTGGGGGAGAAAAGATGTTTATGGATAAACAGTTATTTATGTGACTTGTTTATGGGCTAATCTCTCACTGTCTATTGTAGTTCTACATGGTGATGTGCATAGTGTACATCTTGTACGCCCTGCTGTGGTTTATCTGGGCAGCCTGCTACTGGAAAGATCTGCTGAGGATCCAGTTCTGGATAGCAGGGGTCATATTCCTTGGGATGGTGGAGAAGGCTGTCTTCTGTGCTGAATATGAAAACACCAATGCTGTTGGCTTCGCTTGTGAGTATTTATAGATTGTCACCAAAGAGTTCTATCTATTTCATATTAGTCGGTAATTGGTTTATTATTTTAAATTATGTGTATTGTACTTCAGCTCCAGGCTTGTTGATTTTTGCTGAGCTGGTCTCTGCACTCAAGAGGACATTGGCTCGATTGCTTGTCATCATCGTCAGCCTTGGCTATGGCATTGTGAAGTATGTGAATATCTGCACAGGCAGCTACTTGTATGATAATCGAAACCCCTCTGCAAAGTAGCTTTTAAACAAAATCAAGAAACCATCACTTTTTTTTTTGTTTGTCTTGTTTTTTCTTTAGGCCTCGATTGGGAACAGTAATGCACAGAGTTGTTGGGCTCGGTATCCTCTACCTTGCCTTTGCTAGCATTGAGGGAGTTGTGAGGATTACAGGGGTGAGTTATGTTCTCTGATTACTTTAATTTACATTAGAATAGTCTTTACAAATCAGCTGTAACGTGAGCTGAACTTGACTCATTGGTTACCTACTGCTTGATTAGGAAAAAACAAGACTTGGCAGTGTGTAGTTTGTTGTCAAGCTGTGTTTTTTGTGAACTTGACATCACAATTTGTGTATTTTCTTGTTGGGGAACTGAAAATCAAGGGTCGAGACAATGGCCCTGCTCTCATTACAGCAATTGTTCTGGCTGTGTTTGACTCCTGCGCCATCTGGTTCATATCCTTCCAGTGGTCTCCTCATCAAAATCAATATCAAGAGCAACTATTCTCTCACAAGACAAAAAAGTGGACACATTTGTGGATGTCCAAGTAATTTTGAGTATTCTTGCCTTGTGGGTTGATTGATTTATTTTTGCACTTGGGTGAATGTTCTATATTTTAGTTGAGGTGCTGCTTTCCTGTCTGTGATTTTTTTCCCCCCTCCACATTTCTCCTATTCCTTGTGTCCTCTGGTCCTGCTCTGTTATCCCTTCTAGGCAAAAGACTCTGACTTGGCTCTGCTGGCCAACATTCCCCTGGCTCTGCTTGACTCTTCTTTATGCTGGTGGATATCCTTTTGTGCACCTACAACCTTTCCTTGTGTCGTTTTCCTCTGTTCCTCACTTCCTACACATGAGCCCTTATTAAATCAGGAAATCATGGCCTGCATCTGTCTTATCCCTTCACCAAATAATTATCAGTTAAAGTACAATTTTGCTGAAAAACATCCTGTATTGCAAATGAAACAGCCCTGCATTAATAATTCATTCTGTACTGAAACTTGTAACAGCCCATTTTTCTCTACTTGATTATTTAACTGCTCCTAAAATCATGTCTTCACTGCTGCTTTTCTTACACAATCAATGACATTTTGCTGTGTTGACATTCTTGGATTTTCTCTGTCTGAAGTGGAAGAAGTGATGCCCAGACTTCACAGACAGTACTGTTTAAAGATGAGATCAGCATGGGTAACATTAGTTTGGGGGATAGAATGAAATCATCTATAATGTTTTAACTTGAAGGCATACTATACAAGATTTGTCGGGTACTGTTTGTAAACAAGAAGTTAGGACTTTTTCTCTGTCTCAGTGAGTGAGAGAGTGAGCAGTAGTGGTCAAGTGCTCTAGAGAGTAAATGAAGAGAGAGGCAGCATCAGTGTGAACAAAGCAGTCAGAGAAATAAAAATTTATTTCTGATTTTCTTCAGAGTGTCTGTATCGTAAGGCATGACATGTCCACACCTCAACATCAAGCGTATGTTGCTTAGATTTGCCCTCAGTCAAACTTGATTTACAGCTTTTAAAATACAATGCTCAAAAAAAAATCAAGGGAACATTTGATCATGGTAGTGTAAGTCAGTTAAACTTCAGGGATATCAATCTGTCCAGTTAGGAAGCTTAAACCATTGTGAATCCATTTCATTTGCTTTGTTGCAAATGAACGTGACATCAGGTACACTGACAACCTCCAAAAAGGGAGTTTTGCTTTTTGCTAGTGTGTATGTCACAGCTGGTAGCATGAGACAGCACCTGCAGCCCTTTCAGGTTGTACAGGTAATCAGGATGGCACATCACAAGAAGGTTTACTTTGTTTCCGAACACAGTCTCAAGACTTACCAGTAGATGGACCATTATATGAGGGGAACTGGACAGGGCTGTGGAATGTTGTCAACCCAGCCGCAGGACCAGTATCTGCTCCTGTGTGTGAGGAGGAACAGGAGGAGCACTGCCAGAGCTCTACAAAATTACCTACACCGGGCTAATCATGTGCATGTTTCAAACTATCTGACAGTTGGTCTGAGGATTTCAGTCAGGGTACTGATGTCTAGCACATGGAGGTCTGTGCAACCCTCCAAGGATATGCCTCCCCAGACCATTGTTTGACCCACTGCCAAACCAGTCAGGCTGGATGATGTTTCAGGCAGCATGTTCACCACAGGGCTGGTGAACATTATGCCCTAGACTCTTTCACATGTCACATGTGCTCAGTGTGAGCCTGCTTTCATCTATACAGAGAATATTGCACCATTGGTGGACCTGCCAGTTCTGTTGGTCTCCTACAAATGCCAGTCAAGCTGCACGGTCAGGACGTTAGGCCCTCATGCCACATTCATGGAGTCTTTCTTAAAGTTTGGATCAGCTGCCATCATTGCAACAATTTTTTCACATTTCTGCGTTAAAAACCATGCTTTGATTTGTCTTGATGCATGCTCAATCATCCAGGTAAGTAAAACTTCCAAAGTTGATTCTGTTCATCTGGACGTAAAGTTTCCGTGGGAGAAACGTTTCATCACTCATCTAAGTGACTTCTTCAGTCTCAACTGACTGCAGGTCTCCCCAACCTTATAAACAGTGCATTTGCATAATGACTGAAACTAACATCAAGGTCAGTTGATCAAGGCCCACTGATCAAAGGCCACTGATCAATGGCCATGAGTACCATCCACAAAGAGTTGGGGAATGGCTGCAATCACAGCGTTGTAAGATGGCGAAAGATGTACCCTTAGACCCCCTCCTCGATTCAGAGACGGTCTTTCCCTTTTCACGTATATGGCCTCCTTGACTCCCTGCTCAAACCAGCGTTCCTCCCTGTCCAGGATGTGTACATCTTCAGAGCATTGAAAGAGTGTCCACTGGCCTGTAGGTGTAAATAGACTACGGAGTCCTGGCCTGATGAGGTGGCTCTTCTATGTTGTGC
>VUQH01001307.1:0-15214 GCA_015106775.1 Etroplus canarensis
GTTTCACTGTGTATTTATATGTAGTTAAAATGACAATAAAGTAATCCAATCCAATCCAAATGTGGGTACAACTCCTTGACTGTCCTGGACTGCTCAGGGCACTCTATGCTGTGTAAGATAGTAATTAGTAATAGCTAGCCATTTAAGTATTTTCCCCCAAAGGTTAGTTGTGCTCTAATATTAACATTAGCATGAACTTGCTTGTATATGCTGCTCCTTCCACATGGAAAAACGTACAGACTAAACTGAAATTGTCAGAGCTGATCTCTTTGGGGGAATTTAAGTCAGTTATGAAGGATTGAGAGTGAAATTCCCTTTGTCACTCTGACTGCTTATAAACTCTTTTATGATTTCACTGCATCTGTATCCCACACTGGCTGGATACTGTGATTTTGTATTTTTTGTTGTGTATGACAGTTATTTGTCTGTTTGTTGTTTATGTAATGGTAACCTTGTTGTTGTGTTTAGGCTGTTGGTTCCTTGCTTGGACACTTCTTAAGGGGGAGCTTAACTGCTTATCTGATTCAGGGCCGTGTGGGGGCCTATCCCAGCTGCCATAGGCCGAGAGGCGGAGTACATCCTGGACAATTCACTAGTCCATTGGAGGACTAGCTTGTTTAACTGATGAAAAATAACCTTGTCTGAAAATGGTTACTTAAGAAAACATCACTGTCATAAGAAGAACATAATATGCATTTGATATATTTGAATGTATTTGATCAAAAACATAACCAAAATTGCCAGAGGAAAAATAGGTCCCCATTCATTGTGGACTGTCTCACCACTGAAAGCCAAAGGAGTGGAAATTCTCAGTTATATTAGAAGCTCTTTGACCCCAATACTGTTACCAGCCATCAGGGACGATCGATGCATTTTGGCTGTCTTGTTGTTTGGGTTTGTATTCCAGTCTGTGGAAGGATTAAATAATTGGTTTCAAAACAAAGAATAAAAGCACAATTTCTCAGAATCCTAAATAATGCCTGCCAATGTCCTGTTTTGGTAAATTACAGCAGTCAAGATAGTGGTTAATTTTTTATTCTTTATTCATTATTTTCATTATTATTTTTTGGTTATGCCAATGTTTAATCGAAAATTAATTTCTGCTTTTCTTTCTGCTAAATTGCAGGGAAAAATGGTCCTAAAACACTCTGTTCAAGAGAGAAAGTAGAAAGGTCTCAGATGACCCAAGTGCACCAGCAGAAGTCCTTTAGGACAGTAATAAGAATAGATAGAAACAGGAAATTAGGTCAAAGGACAACTCAGGTTTTATTTATTCAGTCATGGTTTAGAGAAAGGAGGTGGGAGGCCAAAATGTGAAAAGAGGCATGACACACAAAAGCTCTGAGCTCACAAGGTGACTTTTTTCTTTCTAAGAAGTTAGTCCATCTTTCTCTGAGCCTTTTTTTTTTCTTTGCCTCTCTGCAGCAGTTACCAGTGATCACATCAAACACGATAGTGCGCTGCCGCTCCTGCCGCACCTACATCAATCCATTCGTCACCTTCCTGGACCAGCGCAGGTGGAAGTGCAACCTCTGTTACCGGGTCAATGATGGTACAAGTCCACTTAAGTTATTTTTTATTTATTTATTTTCCCAGCCTTTTTCGGCTGCTTTCGACTGCTGGATCCTCTTGTTCATCTCTGTTGTTTCATGTCTTCTTTCTTTTTTAAAATCTTGTTCAGTACCAGATGAGTTTATGTACAATCCAGTCACAAGGTCATATGGTGAACCACACAAGAGACCGGAGGTCCAAAACTCCACCGTGGAGTTCATCGCCTCCTCAGACTACATGGTAAAAAATGCCGCATGTTTATATCACATGTAGCTTGCTTCTGTGTCCACTAGAGGGTAATCTTGTGTTTAAAGTTAACAGACAAAACGTGCACCTGCTGAGTTCATTTAAAGACAGATTTGTTCTTTTCACATTCAGGCAGATTTCTTTAAAGATATCCCAACGCATCTCTTCCACTTGCTTTTTCAGTTACGACCTCCTCAGCCGGCGGTCTATCTGTTTGTGCTTGATGTGTCTCACAATGCTGTGGAAGCGGGATACCTGAAGTACTTCTGTGAATCGCTACTTGAGCACCTGGATAAGTTAGTGCTGATTATCAGTAGAGTATAAATGTTCCTTAATATGGTAATGAACATTTGTCCCAGGCAGGTCTTTGATGTTTGTTTTCTTGGGGCATTCCATTTGTTTACATTGGATGTTTTTGTGCTGTAGGTTGCCCGGAGATTCACGTACCAGGGTGGGCTTCCTCACCTTTGACAGCACCATCCACTTTTACAACCTCCAGGAGGGGCTGTCCCAGCCACAGATGCTGGTGGTTTCAGACATTGATGGTAAGTCTGTTAACGATGAGTTATTGTTTTGGGATGCAAATTCTGTTTTTCTTTAACAAAAAGTAATCCAAAGTGCAGAAGCAGGCAAAATCATCTTTTCTCAAATAAGGATAGCATAGCAACATGGTTAAGTTACATATGGACAAACCACAAGACTTCCAACCCAGTGTCCTTTGGACTGAGTAGGCAAAAGTGGAGATGTTGTGGCTTGTTTTGCAGCCACAGAACCTGAGCACCTTGCAGTCACTGAGTCAACCATGAATTCCTTTGTATACCAAAACATGCCATCTGTTTGACAGCTAAAGCTTGGTTGAAACTGGGTCATGCAACAGGAAAATGATGAACAAAATGGCTAGAAAAGAAAAGAATCAAGGTGTTGCAATGGCCGAAGTCCATTCTTAGCTTGATTGAAATGCTGTGGAGGGACCTCAACAGAGCTGTCCATAAACTAATGCCTGCAAACCTCAATGAACTGAAGCATCATCATCGTCATAACGACGCGTGGGGCAAAATTCCTCCCCAACAATGTGAGAGAATGATTAGGTCATACAGAAAGCCATTACTTCATATTACTAAAGGTGGTTCTACAAGCTGCTGCATGGGGTGTACTTAGTTTTTCGCAGGACCGCTTTTCCATTTTGGCTTCATTTTTGTTAAATAAACAATGACATGGTGTAACATGTGTTGTGCATCTGAGGTTGTATTTAAATAATTTTATAACCGGGCCAGGACCAGATGATTTTTTTTGTCCCAAACATAAAACCATGGAACTAAAACAGGGTGTACTTTGTTTTTGACGTGACTGTAATTTGTCTATACATGATTGGTTAGATGTAAACTTTTCTTTCATAATGAAATTGTGTGAAATGTTGTTGAACCAGAGCAGGTCTAGGGATTAGAAGATCTCTTGAACTTTTTGTGAAAATTGAAGTGTTTGTTTTAATGTCACTTTATTGTCTTCTTTACAGATATCTTCATACCATCTCATGACAGCTTGATGGTGAACCTAAAGGAGAGCAAAGAGGTAGAGAGTTCTCCTTCATTCCCTTACCTCTCCTCCCCTCATCATATTCACGCTCTAGCTCTTGATGTTGAATTTCATTATGTTTCTCTGTCGCCCAGCTGGTGAAGGACCTGCTGACGTCACTACCCGCACTGTTCAGTCAGAGCAAGGAGACCCACAGTGCCCTCGGTCCTGCCTTACAAGCTGCTTTCAAGCTCATGTCGCCCACTGGCGGCCGCGTCACAGTATTCCAGACTCAGCTGCCGACGCTAGGAGCCGGGAAGCTGCAGTCGAGAGAGGACCCCAATCAGCGCTCGAGCTCTAAGGTTAGTCATGTGTTCTTTTAAATAGTGATTATAGTGAGAAAAAAACTACTCAGTGAAAAACAGGAAGAAGAAAAGGGTAAGCACGGCGTGCTGCTGGCACCCTGTGGGGGACGGTGAGGTGCTGAGCATGTCTGCAGAATCTCTGGTAACCTTCTCCTACAGGAGCTTTGCCTACTGGGGACGTATAGCAGTTCATCACACCTTCACATCGTATTTATACATGCATAAATAAATAAATTCCAAACCGTTGATACAAGGCAGGATGGATCGCTGCTTTCATATTGTTTCCGCCAAAGTCTGACCTAACCATCTGGATTTGATTTTTCAGACCAGGCTCCATTTTTCCAATCTTCTCGTCTCAAATTTTGGCCAGCCCGTTAAGTTGTAGCCTCAGTTTGCTGTTCTTAGTTGACAGGAGTGGCACCCAGTGTCGTCTTCTGCTGCTGTAGCCCATCTGCTTCACTTTTCAACATGATGTGCATTCAGATATGCACTCCTGCATACCCTGGGTGTAATGAGTATTTATTTGAGGAACTGTTATGAGCTCCTATCAGCTTAAAGCAGCCTGGCTATTCTCCTTTGACCTCATCAACCAGGTGTTTTCTCCCAGAGAACTGCCGCTCACTGGCTAACTTCTCTTTCTTGGACCATTCTCTGTAAACCTGAGAGATGGTTTTGCTGGAAAAGCCCATTAGATCAGCATTTTCTGTAATGCTCAGACCAGACTATCTAGCACCATGTTCAAAGTCGCTTAACTCACCATCCCATTACAATCTGCTGTTTGAACTCCAGCGGTCATTTCGGCCATGTCTCCATACCCACATGTACTGAGTTGCTGCCATGTGATTGGCTGATGAGATATGTGTTAATGAGCAGTTAAACGGGTATACCTTAACCATGGCTGGTGAGTGTATACATACAGATTAAACATCTGCGACCACTCTTTTCTTCTTGAAGCCTGAACCATAAAATAATTGCCAGAAAATTCAAATTTAAAAGTGTTTATTGAACTTTCTGACAAATAAAAAAAGAAACTAAATATCGATTTGCATATATGGGTTTGACTTTGTATCCTTTTTGCTACATCTGGCATTTATGGAGTTTATCTGTATATATCTGTGCACTGCACTGATTACATACATCCGGTTTTTCAGTGAAAAAAAACATCACACTGGTGTAGAGGTCTCAAAAAATCATGTATCAGATATGATGCACTTGGCATTAGAGAGTTAATATCATTACCTCTCTGTCATTCTTCTTATTTTCTGCCCCTCTACAATGTGTTCATTGTATTGATAAAGTGATTATGAAGTAGGAGTCCGTGTGGTCGCTGCTGTTTGACAGTCTTGTAATTTTTTTTTTTTTTTGCAGTTTTATGTGTAAGTGGTTTACAAAGCTGAAATCAAGCCATATGACAGATGAAATACAGCCAGATGTTTACACTTTATGCTCTGGCTTTTTCAGTACTGTGTTATATTGATATTCCTGCCACAGCATCACAATTATATCTCACATTTCAGCTCAGAGACTGAACATCACTGATTTTGTCATCCTTGGACTGTGATTTATTGAAGTGTATCATCTTTTTCATCTGAATAAACTGCCAAGAGGTCATGACAGGGGTTTCCAGAAAATCCTGAGTAGCATGAACAAAGAACAGATGTGCTATGTCGCTCAGGGAATGAGACTTGCTGGTGACCTCTTTTGATTTGAGGAAAATTTAGTGTTGAGGGGAAAAAAACCCAGAAGTTAAAGAAAAACACATCAGCCAAACCTTTATATATCACAAACCATAATCCACATGTTGGTAATGACTCTGTATCTTCTCAGGGGGTTCAGCACCTTGGTCCCGCCACTGACTTCTATAAAAAACTTGCACTGGATTGCTCAGGACAACAGATAGGAGTGGATCTTTTCCTGCTCAGCTCCCAGTATGCTGACCTGGCCTCACTAGGTGAGAGCATATATGATTCAACCTCTCTGACAATCTCTTTTCTCTGTCTGTTGGTTCAGCACATTTTTGCGAAAGCTAATGAGCAAGTCAACATTAGGTGTTCTTTTCAGTATCAAACAATCACTGTAGGTTTGAAAGGTAGCTGTGAGGTTCCTTTTTTTGCACAGATTAATAGATGTAGATTCTAAAAAAAATGCTTTCAAATGTCCTTCTAGGAATAGTTCATGGTTTTGGTCAAATTTCTGACTGTGCGCTGCTGCTGCACTCAGGTTCTTTATCTTATCATTCTTAGAGGTAGTTGCTATTTTTAGTCCTGCAGATTGGGCCAGTTTGCTTCCGGTAAATGTTATTTGATAGCTTGTGTTTCTCCTCATGTGATCACATTCAGAAGTTTTGGAAAGAGGTTATCTTCCTCGTGTTATCTGTTCAAACCCTACATCAGGTGATATTTTTGATGCAGATACCAAATCTTTGTTAATAGTTCTTAGATTTCCAGGAAATGTCTACGTATATGACACAGATATAGACTCCTTCCCACTGGAGAAACTTTTTGTTTTATGCTATAAATTGGGTGGATTTTTTAGAAGAGTTTGCTTTCTTGGATTTGCTTTCTTAGTTCTCGTTTTTACAGTACTGTGCAAAAGTCTGGGGTCAGTCATTGTTTCTTCATATTTTGCTAGGAAAATGGGAAATAGATGTGCAAAGATGAATGGAAATACAGTACACAAGGCAATCAAATGCTTTCCGTATGGTATCACGCGGTAGCTCAAAATGTGACAGTACTTTTCTGTATTCATAATTCCATCAATTTTGACTAGATCCTCAGCACTACTGGCTGAAATGCAGCCCCAAACCATGACAGAGCCTCCACCGTGCTTTATAAATGGCTGCAAACACTCACCGTCAGACCTCTCTCCTGACCTCCTCTATATGTAATGATGACGATTTGAACCAAGAGTCTCAAATTTGGATTCATCACCCCATAAAACCTGTTGCCACCGATTTTCAGTCCAGTTCTTTTGTAATTTGGCAAGCCTCAGCCTTTTCTGCCTGTTTTCCTTCCTTAAGAGTGGTTACTTGACTGACACGCTTCCACTGAGACCATTCCTTATGAGGCTTGGGCAAATAGTAGCTGGATCAACTGAACAGCCAGATGTATTTCTCAGGTCCTGTGTCTTTCCTGGATCTAACTTTCAGATGGTGTTCATCAGCTGTGGATAATTTTTTTAGGCCTGCCACTTCTTTTGTAGTCTACTTGTCTAGTTCCTTCAAGTTTTTTAAGGATGTTCATGTACAAGGACTGGACTAAGAATAAGCAAAAAAAGCAGGAAATGTCCAAAGAAAAACTTTGAAAGATGATCAGAAAGCCTAGAGAATTATTGCTCAAGACCACTTTAAAAAATGATGAACGTCTGACTGCTTGGAAGCAAAATGTAAAGAAATGCGGGTTGTCTCAAGACTTTTGCACAGTACTATAACATAAATGCCAAAACAAAATAAGGATTGGATGACAAAAGATATCATCCAATTTCTCTTCCCAACTTTAATAGACAAAATAATTGCATGTAGTACTCTCTGATAATTAACAGAACTGTAAATGAATGCTCCTCCTCTTCTCTTCTTCTTTAGCTTGTATCTCCAAGTATTCAGCGGGCAGCGTCTTTTACTACCCCTCCTTTCATTACATCCATAACCCAGCCCAGCTGGAGAAGTTCCAGAAAGATCTCGAGCGCTACCTCACCAGGAAGATTGGCTTTGAGGCAGTCATGAGAATACGATGCACTAAAGGTATTCAGATTAGACCTAACTCCACTTGTGTTTTAATGCTCGTCTTCTCTTTGGTGTCAGATACAACTTTTGCCCTTTCCCCGTTCCTCTGCAGGTTTGTCCATCCATACGTTCCACGGTAACTTCTTTGTGCGCTCTACTGACCTGCTGTCCTTGGCCAACGTGAACCCAGACTCTGCTTTCGCTGTCCAGATGTCAATCGAAGACTCTCTGGCAGACTCGTCTCTGGCCTGCTTCCAGGCTGCTCTGCTCTACACATCGAGTAAAGGTATACAAAAAAAAGTCATAGTGGTGATAATTCTCTGATTGCAGATTTAAGAAGATTGCAAAATTAAGATTTTAGGATGAAGGGAAACATGATTGTTGTTCATTATCTGGCCCTGTAGGAAAGAGACGCATCAGGGTCCACACATTGTGTCTGCCGGTGGTCAATCAGCTGAGCGATGTGTACGCTGGTGCTGATGTTCAAGCTATCACTTGTCTATTAGCCAACATGGGTGAGTGTGAAGCATAAATTTCCTGCTTTGTTACCTTTTCCAATGTAAGGATAGCACATAATCAGTATTAGATGACCCATGCTTATAATAGGTGTCTGTATCAAGGCTAATTCAGGTGTATTTTGAGGGATCAGTGCTAGTGTTGTTTCTCATCAGTTATAATCAGGATTAATACTGCAGCATTTCATTGAATAAAAAGAGACAGATGGGTTTTATTTCTTCAGTTTAGCAAAGATCAGCACATAAAGTATTAAAGGAAGCAGCTTCTCTTGTTAAATTGGCTCTGAACTTTACTTAATTGGCAAATGTCACTGGTTGCCATCATAGATGGTATAAAGAATCAACATAGCTTCTAGGCCTAAAAAGTTAAGACAATGTGAAAGTGACTTAAACATACATGCTTAACTGGTGGCTACAAAAAAAGTCTGGCCCTATTCAAGTCTATGAAAAAATGGCCCTCGATCTCTACCTTTGTAAACACTTTCCTAGTGAGGTTTTGGACTCATTTGCTCGGTTTGGGTCTTTAAAATACAAATCTGTTTTATTCATTTTGGTCATTCCAAGTGTCAGGAAGGAGTGTTATTCAGGATATGCTTATTAGCTAACAATGTAATTAATTACAGTTAGACCTGCCTCTCTTTTGCCATGTTCAGTTTCAAAACACAAAGATGCTGACGGCAAAAATGCTCAGATCGAGGCTTCAGAGCAAGACTTCATGAACAAATGTTATGACGACACAGTAGCAACATCTATGTTTTATTCTGTCTGTGGTTGCCACTCACATTAACTGCTGGAACATTTTTTTCATGTGAATAATTTAAATGGTCATTCTGGCTTAGTGACAAGGGCAATGTTACTGTCTAATGCTAACTTTACACTCTAATATTCTGCCATAATCATTACAAAAACGAGAAAATCCACAAAAGAAAGAATAATAAGTAATAATACATATGAAGAGCGTATATCACATTTTTTTTACTTTAATTATGAGCTGTTTTGTGCAACTTCTCATTTCCTGGAATCACTGCAGTGGAAGTGGAGCGTGCAATGATATCATAACCCATAGAGACACAATAGCCACATATACCTTCAGCTGCTCCCTTGTTTTCTCCCCAAGGGATCGCCACAGCGGATTAATCCAAATTGGTAATTTGGCAAATGTTTTATGCCGGATGCCCTTCCTGATGCAACCCTCCATGGTAAGAGGGGCTTGTGTCCCCACCTGGAATTGAACCAGGGACCTTTTGTTTGTAAGGTGAATGTGTAAACCACTAGACTACGGGCACAAAATAGCCACCTAAATCTAAAATATGCAAGGCTGAAATAAACCAGAATTATCCTGTCAGATTATGAGCACCATAGTTTTGAAACTAGGCCTTTAGTCTTATAATCAAGCAGCTTGTGAAATCAAAGGGCGTGTTAAACATATGTGTGGCTTTAAAGAACCAGTGCTTCTGGATATTATGGCACAAGTTAACTGCTTGGATTAAGGAAGCCTATAAAGAAGTGAACAACTCTTCTGTGTTCCGTCTTTATTTTCCAGCCATTGACCGATCGATATCATCCAGTCTGTCGGATGCCCGGGACGCCCTGGTGAACGCAGTGGTGGACTTGGTGAGCGCCTACAAGAGCAACGTCTCCAATCTGCAGCAGTCTGGACTTGTCCTCCCTGCTGCCATGCGCCTCTTCCCTCTCTACATCCTTGCTCTCCTCAAACAGGTGTGGCTTCCTGACCATCATCAGCATAAAGACAAACATGTCATTAAAGATGGTTACACACACATACTCAGAACTCCAAAGGAAAAGGGCGTGAATTTGGGTGTAAACTTGTAGTAATCCCCTTTCTCCCTGTTAATGATTTTTTTTTTTAGTTCAGCTCTATAGTCAAAGAGCAAAGGGTGGTGTTTTGCTGACTGAACCTTCAAAGCGCTGTTGCATAAACTATAAAATGTCTGAACTACTCAGCCTTTAGTAAGAATCTTAGGCTGCTTCTTTGTATACCCCCAAGGGGTTACTACAATAGATGAATCTGCATAGGTAATTTGGCACCAGTTTTACACCGGGTGCCCTTCCTTATGCATCCCTCCCATTGTGAAATGGAAGGGGCCGTCAGAATCAGAATACTTTATTATTCCCCGGGGGGAAATTACTTATTACTTCATTTTGTCTCCACCTGGGGTCAAACCAGGGGTATTTCACGTGCGAGGCAAATGTGTAAACCACTACACACACTAGAAAAGTCTGAGTTCACAGTCACACTGACTTAAATAATGAAGCATGTGTGCATTCAAACATCCAGGGTGTGCCCACTTTCAGACACACACACACACACACACACACTTTTTCTGAGACAAATCACACCCTTGTAAGCTTTGGTGGATCTGTAACATTGTGTGCCTTTAACTATTAATCTCTTTAATGAGTGAGGGAATAAAAAGTACTTGGAATCAAGAAATTATAATTGAATTGTCACCACAACTTTGTCAGAACTCGTTGTAGCTTCAGTTTAATCCTCTCTTTTTTGCAGAAAATTGAGAGTTCTTTCATTAGGCTTTTTTATGTGCTGTACTCTACAAATAAAACCTAAGCTACACTGCCTGTGTTTATTGGGACTGAATATCATTAAACTCTCTGTTCTTATTCTCAATTGAATAAATAATTTTTTTTTAAAAATCAGCATTTGAATTGATGTTGGTTTGTTTTCAGAAAGCGCTGCGGACAGGCACCAGCACGCGGCTGGACGAGCGCGTCTTTGCCATGTGTGAATTTAAGACGCAGCCGCTGCAGCAGCTCATGCGAATGCTTCATCCTGACCTCTATCGACTGGACAACATGTCTGATCAGGTGGGAAGCAAATGTTTTTCTCATTACTGGGATAACTCAGAGGAGAGGAGCAAAGAACAGGACACATGACTGTAAAATATTCTTAAAATCTCTCAAATGCAAGTTTACTAACTAACAAAGGGCCTTAAAAATAATAAGTCAATCAACTCACTCTGTTACTTGACTGCCAAATCCTGAAGATGATGATGATGATGACACATGAAATAGGATGCAAGTTAAATAACAAGTGGTTTGGGAATAACGATTACCTTTGGAAATATTTATGAACCAAACTGTGCTGTACACTTACTGGCCACTTTATTAGCTACACCTTGCTCGTACTGGGTTGGACTCCCTTTTTTGCCTTTTTGTACTGCCATACATAACCCAGATCATGTCTAATGCTGTTCCTCTTATACTGTGTTTGCCGCACTGACCATTAAAACTGCTCTTACTGTACTGTTGGCTCACAAGTTGTTTGACCTGCAGGGGGCGCTCCATCTGAATGACACCATTGTTCCCCAGCCTCATCTACTCCACCTGTCTGCTGAGAGGCTGAGCAGAGATGGAGCCTTCCTCATGGACTGTGGCAACGTAAGCTTTCATGATAATTTGTTCATAACACGCTCTGTAGGGATGAAGTTATTCAAAGGTTTCCATCAAAATCCTAATTTGTAAATCCTCACATCCATCTAGTTCAGTAAATATGATTTAAAAAAAAATCTTGTGTGAATAAATTTAAAGTAATTCAAAGAGAAGTTATGTGTAGTCCTGTCTTAAAATAAGGACAAGTAATGGCTCAAGGATTGGAGTTGGGATTTTTTTCATCATTATGTGCCTCAGTGTCAGCAGCAGCTTTGGAGCCCATTTTTCATTCAATTTAATGTCATATAATGTAATTTAAAGTAATTTTCCACCCCAGCAAATTAAATACAGCAAGAAACCAGAACATTACTCTCTTCTGACGCTAACTGGAAAGTATCAGTCATAAATGGAAGATAATTAGATGTTTTAAATATGTCAAGTTGCTGAAGATAAATTTTGTCTTTGTACAAAAGCTAATTTCTAAATCAACTGCTTACTGTGTGTGGTAGAAAAGCTTACAATGATACCATATTTGTGCCCAGTAAAGGTGGAAATAGAGAGGGGGTCGTAATATTACAAATAATATAAGCTGTGAACACACAAATTCACAAGATTAAAGTAATATATTTCCAAGAAATGAAAAACTTCACAAATTTGTAAGAAAAAAATGAAAGTACATAACTCAAATATGAGAAAAACTTCTTTTGAGAATTTTTGTGAGGGGAAAAAAGATATAAATTTAGGAGGAACAACTCACAAATTTTCAAGGAAAACTCAAAATTGAGACAAAAACTGTATAAAATTGCAAGGAAACAACATTTTATAACTTTTCAACAAAAAAAATTACAACATACACTTCAAAGAAAAAAACTCAAATGTACAAATTTGCGACCTTTTTTTAAATTGCTTTTACAAATTTTGGGAGAAAATAAATAAGACAAAACTGTACAAATTTGGGAGATAAATTATTCAGAAATGTAAGAAAAATGTACATATTTGCTTATGTACCTTCAGCTGCTCCCTTGTGTTCTCGCCACAGTGAACAAATCCGCACTGGTAATTTGTCAGAGGTTTTATGCCAGATGCCCTTCCTGATGCCGCCCTCCATGGTGAGAGGGGCTTGTTTCGCCACCTGGAATCAAACCAGGGACCTTTTGCTTGAAAGGCAAATGTGTAAACCACTACACTACTGGGATATCAAAATCTACATATTTGTCAAAAAAAAAAAAATTTGTGAGGAAGAAAATTTGACAGAAATAAATAAGGAAAAACTCAAATTCAGGAGAGAAGAAGAATGCACAAATTCGTAAGGGGGGAAAAAAAACTCAAATGCTGATATTCTGTCATACTTTAGAGTGGTAATAACAGTAACAATAAAAATTACTTCTGTTGAGCCTTTAGTTTTTAGCATTTCATTTGTCCTCACACATCAAAGTTTCCATAGACCGTGTGCTTGACAGTAATGCTCCTCTTCTCTTCTACCTGTCCAGGTGTTTTATCTGTGGATCGGCAAATGCTGCAATGAAATGTTCATCCGGGATGTTCTGGGCTGCCCCAACTACGCTTCAATACCCCCCAACATGGTCAGTAAGACATTAATCAGTACAAGTACATATAAAAGCAGCTTTCAATGAGAGATGTTGATCTTAACATTAAGCTTTTATGTTTTGTCTGCATCCAACACAGGACAGTGCAGAGAATAGCTGTGATTAGGAAAATGTCTGTATTGATGTGCACACCACTACCACCCGGCTGCTGCTTGAATGATGCAATACAACATTTTGTTCTCTCTGAAAATGACTCACAGTTTTGCTTAATAATGGAGCGCTGTGTTTCTGTTCGCTTAGTAAAAAATAAACAACTTGTCCAGCAAAACAGACCTGCTGATGTTGCTTTTCTAACAAACCGTGCAGACACCTAGAAAGTTCAGTCATTACCACACCGAGGGTGTGATGGCAACACCCAGAACAGCAAGCCAGCGCTTGTTTATGCTGCTTATTTTACATTTCTACCAAAGGGGTCAGTGCCTCCCAGAGCTAACTACAAGCCCACACTCCCCACCACAGGCATGTTTCTGTTGACCACATTGTATGGCTTGGATGACTGTGTGAATCTGTCTGAAATACGCCACTAAAAACGGTGTTATTGTTTTGTTTCTCCTCTTGTTCACTTTGGTTCCTAGAATCACATTCCTGAGCTGGAGACTCCTCTCTCTGAGAGGTTGCGAGCGTTCCTTGACTGGCTGCAGGATAACCGAGCGTTCAGCTCCACAATACACGTCGTCAAGTAAGCACTGCTGCACATCTGGACTCGCTTCTGACTTCTGCTAACACACTAGAATCCATGCATCTTCTTAAAAACAGATAAAGGGTGCAAAGAAGGTTAGACACGGACATACAGAGTGCCCTTTTTTTTTACCTCTGTCTTGTTTCATAATCGAGTCAAATTGGTGTGACAGTTTGCAGTTGCACAAATCTGAGATCATTCATGGAAAAAGCAAAGTTTCAGTTCCTATATCACCAAAGTTAAACCCTGCAGGAAGTGTAACGCTGGGATTTTACTCTGCTGCAGACCATGGGCGAGTACTGATTCCTGTTTTACATATTTAAAATCTGCCTGAAGGCTACACGAGTAGTTGGTGTATGTGGTGTCGTATCTCCATGGTTATAAAAGATCGGCAGGCACACAGATATCATCACAAAGCTTCGTGCTCACCATCTGATGACATTTTCGTCACTCGGACCCAGGCAAACTATCACACACCTTTAACATCCTGGAACTTAAATGTCATACAGATACAATTCAGTAGCCACTGTAACATCACCCATCAGGTTTGCGCTCACATTCATGCTTCAGTGTTAACATTTTAGCTGTCACTTGCTTGGTTTTTTTGGAGCCACAAGCGTTCATACTTGGATGAAAGGGTGGAGGGCTAAGTGATCAACCAACCCTAGCAAGCTTGGTTAGGAGTCTGCATTCCGAAACTGTAAAGTTGCAAAGCACAGACGCAGATCTCAGCTAATTAGTGCTAAGTAACAGACTAATGAAGTGCTTGAAGTTAACTCACGGGCAGCATGGTGGTGCGGTGGTTAGCACTGTCACCTCACAGCAAGAGGACCCCGGTTCGAATCCAGCAGCTGGCCAGCTTAAGCCCCTCTGTGTGGAGTTTGTATGGGCTAACCATGCTTGCGTGGGTCCTCCCTGGGTGCTCCGGCTTCCTCCCATAGTCCAAAGACATGCAAAGGGGTTAGGTTAATTGGCGATTCTAAATTGAATGTGAGCGTGAATGGTTGTCTGGCTCTCTGTGTTGGCTCCACGATAGTCTGGCGACCCACCCTGTGACAGCTGGGATAGGCTTCAGCGGCCCTTGTGACCCAGAATTGGATAAGCGGAAGAAGATGGATGGATGAATGAGTGAATGAATGAAGATGAAAGCTAACTCAATGAAACTGGAGCTCAGACTTCTTGGTGGGTCTGTATGACACAGCAAGCCATATTTGTCAGGTAATCCCTTTAAAATGCACAAGCACAATAAAGAGTGTCGGTTCAGTGTCTTCAGTCAGCCAAGTAAACACTGATTGACTCCAACTGTATCTAGTGATATAGCTGGTGTGTGTATATGTCTATATTCATTTACTGATGGTTTCATTAGATACACCTTAATAGTTCTGGGTTGGTCCCCTTCTGCTTTTAGTACCACCTTAATTCTTCGTGGCATAGATTCAGCAAGGTGCTGGAAACTAACCTCAGGCATTTTGCTCCATATTGACATGATAACATCACAGTTTTTGTCAGCGGCACAGTCATCATGTGACTCTCCCAGTCCACCACATGCCAAACGTGCTCTATTGGATTGAGATCTGGTGGCTGTGGGAGCCATTTGAGTGGTAGTCATG